>CALYDF020005369.1:0-14406 GCA_944474145.2 Dicrocoelium dendriticum | reverse complement strand
TAATCAAGTCCAATTCTAGCAGAAACTAGAACATTCCGGAACGTTCGAAATCAATGTGATAATCGTTAAGAATCGATTAATCGCTAAAATAGTAGATTTCTTAGACAATTCCTACTTTCTCCCGGACACCCTCCTTGAGATATCGTCCGAGGTATAGGATGAAAGCGTAGGATTAACTTGCAGTCTTCCGGACGGTGTTCTCTGTCTGTCGGTCCATCTCCTTGACAGAAGCGCTCGAAAACTTGGTTCCGATGTCCGTGTTCTGGATTCTTTGTTCGACTGTGTGCAGTCGTCCACTACTACCTTCAGCAGGTTGAAGCTTTCCACCAGTAAATCGAACGGGAAGCCAGTAGATCTTGCTTGTTCTGGTTGGCACAATGCTGGCCGTAACTGGCTTGCATGCCTTGCTCACGTATTTGTGCGTCCACCATCACGTCATATATGACGTTTCCGCGCTTGCTCTTGACTGTCCATGGCGTCATCTTTGCATGACCTTCCCGACAGTCACGTAATAGCACCTTCTGTCGAAGCGTAAACGAGCGCTTCTTTGCTCCATGCCGCCGGTTAAAATCCTGTTCCATTCTGCAGTTTCTTTCACTAACAGAGGACACCGAGCGCGGAGCATCCAGTTCATCATGGCTTGTGCTGGATAAACTCCGTCCGACGCTTGTGAATTCGGTGTTGATCAATAGAGGTAAAGGAACCGGTCATCCACCTCCCCTATACTTCCCTCCCCTTTTGATTTGTGGGGAGCTCGCTTGAATGCATCGACAAACATTTCAGCCTGGCCATTCGACTGTGGGTGAAACGGCGGTGAGCAAACGTGCTGTACGGCACGTTGCTTGCAAAACACTGTAAAGGTCGCTAAAGTAAATTGTAAAGTAAATTGTAAAAGTAAATTGCTAAAGTATATTGTCAGGACAGCCGAATCTGCTAAAGGTTTGGCGCAGTTTTGATCCACTGAGATTAGTGGTTGTGCTATCCATGAGAGCTACTTCAGGCCAAGCTGTATGAATCGACTATAATGAGGAAACGTCTGCCGTTGATCGGTCCAGCAAAGTCGACATGGATGCGGCACCAAGGCTAAGTAACTTATGGCCATGAATATATTTCTGATTTTTGTGGCGCTTTCAAGACATTGGCACACTTTTGGCAGCGTTTAGCTATTTCTTCTAGCTATTTGTACATGAAGGGCCAGTATACATACTGCGGGCGAGCGACTTCATCCGGTTAATTCCAGGATGTCCGGCGTGGAACTGCCGAATAAGACGCTCCTGAAGTGCCTTGGGGATGACCCCTCTTTCCGAAAATAGTATGAGTCGTTTACAATAGAGAACGAGTATCTCCTCTGGAAGTACTGTTGCAACTCAGCAGTTATACATGAACGTAGCCAACTTGTTTTGCGGAACTATGCAACCTTCTTGAGTATTGGGTCCCGAAGCGTTTCGGTTCATACTGCTTCAGCGGTAGCTGGTAGACCGTGCAATGCAGCCGTTACCAGAAACTTGACATCAGCTACAACCTTGACCGAGGCAATGGATCTGTCCTCATGTTCTTGCTGGCGGGCATCAATTAGGCGTTACAGTACATCCGCTTGGCCAATAGAAATTGTGGACTGGTAGTGGATCTCGAAATCATACCCCATTAAGGTAAGAGCCCAGTGTTGTCGCCGGTTTGGTGTGTAGACCGGTGGCCTAGGGGATGCGCGTCTGGTTTGCGATCATACGGTCACCGGTTCGAATCCGCCTAGGAGCCGGCATCCTCGCGCTATACTTAGCCCACGCGCGACTGGTGGTGGTCGCGTGGCAGTGAGGCGCCGTTACGGCGTACAGCTGGCGATTTATTATTTAGCTATTATGTGTAGGCCGGGATGCCTTTTTCCAACCAAGGCTAGCCAGCAAGGGCTTGTGAGCTGTCAGAAGCTTGAAGAGGCGGCCATATAGCATTTTGTGGAATTTCTGGATCGCATACACTATGGCCAATGCTTCTTTCTTAATCTGGCTGCAATTCCTCTCGGCCTTCGTAAGTGTTCTGGCGGCATGGGCAATTGCTTTCTGGGATCCATCGGTGTACGTGTATGAAATTACTGCGTCAAGCCCGTGGCTTGAGGAATCTGTGGTCAGAACAATCTCTTTGGAGGGTTCAAAATGAGTCAAAAGCTTTTGAGGACAGCAGTGACCTGTCCCGTTCGAAGGCATGCTGGCATTCTGATGTCCAGTTCCAGGTTTGGCCTTTGACTAGTAGGTTGTTTAACGGGGCACGCACGCAGTGCATCTCAGACAAGAATGCGCTGTAGTGGCTGATGATTCCACAAAGGAACTCAAAGACTCTAAATCTGTTGGTGAAGGCATTTTTCTAGCGGCCTATATGTTTTCCAGAGCTGGTCAACGTCCATCCTTTTCAAGGATGCAACCGAGGTATTTGATGGTCGGCGTGAAAAATGTGCATTTATCCTCACGGATTCGGAAACCGTACGACTGCATATAACCAAGCACTTCAGCCAGGCGGTTGAATAGTTCTTCTGGTGTTCGGCCCATCACTATGATACCATCCAGCTATGCAGCTGTTCCAGAAACGCCCGCTAGCATGGTATCCATTTACTGTTGAAAAATGGCTAGCGCCTTTGTTAAACCAAATGGCAAGCGGTTGTATTGGAATAGCACAAGCTGAGTGTTGATTCTCAACAACTCCTTCGAGGCTCCGTCAACATCCACTTAATGGTAGGCATCGGATAGATCAAGCTTATCGAAGTACTTACCGCCATTCGGTTTGGCAACGATATCTTCCGGTACAGGTAATGGGTACCGGTGGTCGTCCAGAGCTACCTTGAGGCCAATTGAGAAGTCAGTGCATACTCATCATCATCATCATCAACAGCAGTACATCAACCATCTAAACTGATGCTTCGCTGCCATACCACCATGAAGACCTATGCAATGACGTATAAGAAGAGGGAGAGAAGGGGGACTTGTCTTAAGCAAACGTTCAAGGTCAAGGTGCCTATACCTTGTGTTAACAACATACCGTCACAAACAGCTGGCTATCGTGCAAAGATAAGGCGGCATCGGCGAGAGAGCTTCATTGCGGCTTCCAATGCCACGCATGAATATCAGTCATTACCCAGCAGGTAACTCAGTACCAAACCCACTGTAAACAAGCAATCCGATTAGGAGACGGCAGTAGACGCGCCACTGGTGTCGGTTGCGAGCCATGTCCTGTAAAGTCTCTAGCCAAGCACAAGGCGAGTCAAGTGGACTCCAGCCCGGAAGGCGAGACGAACCAACGGCACCCAGTTTTGTCGCCAGTGTGTTCATTTCCCGCTGCCAAGTCAACTTCCGTCCACCTCGAGCCTTTCGCCACCATACATCTGGCAGACTAAACAAGGCCATCCTAGGTAAGCGGTGACCAGGCATACCTAGCACGCAGCTATCCGGAAAAGCACCAGACGGCCGTTTCGCCTTATTGGGGCTCATCAGTGGCGCGCATCATTCGGTCCGCTGCGGAGGATCGAACCCATGACTGTTAGTGGCTCTTGCAAACTAGCCCGCAGCTTATGTAACTGCGCCATGGAGGACGGTATCTAACTATCGTGAATTGTTTGTTAAATGCGATAAAGCACGCAATGCCATTCGCTACATGACCAGCATATTGTGGGCGGTTTATTCGTAGTCCTCTTGAAGGGTTTGCTTGGGTTTGCGGTCTTAGTCTTTTCCACGAACTGCACGGTAGCTGGTGGTGCAAAACCATTCCGTTCGACCATGGCAGTGTCGTGTTTTAGAGTGAGCAGCCGTTTTCATTCACTTACGAGGACCATCAGTGTCAGATCAGGATTCTGCTTCAGCTTAGCTAAAAGCCACGTGCGGATCTGGGGGATTGTAGGGTGATGACGGTAATGTGACACTTAAACTGATCGTCCGTTCATGTGCGTAGTTTGAAAAGCTCACACTCACGGTTAATCATGTCTGCTAGGGCTCCAAAGTCGTCAGATACCTGTTTGACAATTTACAGGTTCTGACAACGAATAATAAACAAGGATACCGACTCACCAAATTTCATTCAGCTGCGACACTACCTCGTCAAAAGTCAGATCCTTCGGCTGTTTGGGCAAAGGGTGGTTTATGAGCCCCGAAGGTTCACTTATTCCTAGCATGCGGAGTAGCAACCGCACCTTCCAGGAGTCGTCCTGACGAATTAGGTCCGTCCAAAATATGTCTTCCTAGCGTTTGAACCATGCTTCGAAGATGCATCCAGAATTCGCATCATAATTAACTTCAGTGATTGCATTCGTGAGAAGATCATCAGAACTCGCTTGCATGTCCCTCGTCGCTGCTCCTGTGTCTGTAAACTCAAGCATTGTCAGATTTTCGACCATGTGCATTTGTGCCTCCATTTAAGCTTGCTGTTGGAAAAGCAGTTTGGAAATTGTTTAGCAGAATAATTCCTAACCTTTCCAATTTTCTCCGGCGCCATTTGTTATAACCTTCTCACTAGACACGATTCCGAAATTGGCACCTTTCTGCTCCACAAAACTGTTAGCCAAGCAAAGAAAAAAAGCAAAACTCCAATGAACTTGACAAGATAACGTATTATGTGCCCGCAACTAACCCTGTACAAACTACTGCGGACCATGGCTGTATCTCTAAGACGCTTACTGACCTTCTTCTTCAGTAATTGGAAGGTCAGCTACCAAGCTTAGTGGCTCCCCGTATCTTTTGCCGAGGTGTCAGGCTGGTCTTTAATTACTTGCAGCACTAGAACACTACGTAGGTTCGAAATCGATGTGATAATCGTTAAGCACCGATTAAGCGCTAAACTAGTGGATTTCCGAAGCAATTCCTACTTTCTCCCGGACAAGAATGATACGAGACTGCAGAGCACGGAACTAGAATCCAGATTGCTACAGCCAAGAAGATGGACCGATAGGCGTAGAACACCGTCCAGATGGCCTCAGGTCAACCCTAAGCTATCATCATGCACCACGGCAGCCTTCCCAGAAGAGAAGATATCCGGGAAAATGTAAAAACATCAAAGAAAGCTTACCAAGGAGAGCGTAGTTTTGTTTGCCAGATGTAGGGTGGCGCAAGGCCCGACGTGGGCAAAGATTAACCTGCGACCAAACTCAGTGCCGTAGGTCCGTCACGCCTTCCAGGCTGGAGTCTACGTGACCCGCCTTGTGCTTGGATCGAGACGTTAAAGAACATGACCCGCTGTAGTCTCCTAGTCGAAAGGACTGTTTAAAGTGTGGTGCTCAGTTGTCCGCGGGACAATGGCTGATTATAACGCAAAGCAGTGAAAGCCGTAAGGAAGCTGTCTCATGAATGCCGCCTTATCTTTGTATGATAGCCAGGTGTTTGTGGTCCTATGTTGTTGACAAGGTGAAGGCGCTTTGACCCTGTGTTTGTTAAGGGCATTATGGTTTTGCGCAAGGTCCACTTCTCTCCCTCTTATTGTTCGCCCTTCCGTAGGTCAAAGTGTTTGTACGGCAGCGGAAGGTCAGTTCAAATGGCTAACGTAGTGTTGTCGATGACGAAACAGCTCTTTGAGCCCAGCACAATCATGAGAACCGCGTAGCCCACTGGCCAGTAGCTTTAAGCATCATAAGCTTACCTTGTAATCCGAGGGCGCGGGTTCGAGCCTGCCTGCGGCCGGTGGTTGATGTGCGACAGCGAAGCTGCTGATGACTGCGCAGCACCTCAAGCAACAAATAACTGTCTCCTGAAGCTAGTATAATCGAGGTAGCGATTATTCAACAGGTAGGCACCTTGTCAACGTACGCATCAAACGCAACAAAACCGGGGACATCCAATGACCAAAACAAAATATAAAAGAAAAAAATACGCGAACTGTATCGTAAATGCGCAGCAAATTTTACAAAGTAGATTTAGTCAGATAAAGTGAAATGCGGAAGAAGCCTATATATATATATATATATACACGCCTGTCACTGTGGCCAGCCACAGGACTCCTGCGCCTACAGAGGGACTATGGGTGGGTTGCGCTGCACCACACACAGCTCCACCACATACCCCATATCCAGTGTAAACCCGAAGGAATAAAACCGGGAGGCCTGTGGATGGGAGACATGTTTCGTCAATAGGCAAGCATAAGCTCGCTGTATTTGGGTATCAAGCGCATACAAAGCGGTGCTGGACCGTAGTTCGCTCCACAATGAGTGCATGGAACCACTGTTCAAGCCTAGCATGACCACGATGACCGTGCACTCCGTCACCTCAAGCAACGACCAACTGTCTCCCGGAGGCAGTATGGACGAGGTAGTGGGTACTAGACCGGTAAGCACCTTGTCAACATGCACACCAAGCGCAGCCACACCGGGGATAACAAGCAACAGCCAATCACTTGAAACGACAATATCAAATAAAATAAATCGAATAATGCACACAGATACGGTGGCATAACTCTTCAATAAATGAGCCGTGAAATAAATTGGTAACAAACAAATCCGCGATGAGTTCAAGACGCCAGAAAATATATTGCAAGAAAATGCCACAAACGGGAAAATGTTATAAATAAATAAATAAAGTTTTTATTCTTGACAAGGCGAGGCACGCCTTTACAGGCATGATCATTATGACAACAATGCGTGGTCTAGAATGTGCAAGAATACGTTATGTTTGCCGTACCAGTGTATGTTTATGTAGGGGGTATGTAACTATGTAACTGTGTGTGTGTCACTGTGTGGTTCCTGTTTGCAGCTGTGCTGCTCTTACTTTGACTCTCATATCGTCGGCAATGCTCGAGTAGAAGATGGATGTCCGTGCGTTGGAAAGGATTATTCGGATAACCACGGGGCAGTGACTTTATTTTGTGGCGGGTCACGACCGCCACGTCACAGTGTTGTTAAGCAGACATTTGTGGCTTTTTATAGGAAGCACGCTTGCCAGGCGAAAACCCACCACGTCCTGGAACACTGCCGCCGAACTATTTGCTGGAACGGGTCAAACCCGAACCACCCAGCTGGCACCACGAGGAGGTTGTTCGGCTAGCCAGCAAAGTAGTTTAAGGGACGTAGGGCTGCATGACTCAGGCACTCGCGACCGCATGTGCTACAGCACCATGCGCTCGATGTCGACGGGGTGAAACCCATCGGCGCCTGCCCCTCCCGCATTCGCCGATTCTTCTGTGCATGCACGAGGGTTTTCTCTAGCACTTCGGTAACGGCCTTCGTGATTAGATCGCGCTATGTTCGCCGATCAACTGCTTTCGGTTCCCATAACCTGCAATCAAGAGTAGAACGTGAAAGGTTCACTTTGATCATGTCGTGGTAACGAAGCTTCGGTTTCCTCGTATGCCGCATCCCGACACTCAGTGGAGCACATAATAGTTGTTTCGGTATCCGCGTCGAATCCATACGCTAAACATGACCGATCCACTTAAGATGTCTCGGCAAATGTATGCAGTTCACTGCATACATTCCACTACGGCGCAACACTTCCGTGTCCTTAACTCCGTCGCACCAACCAATGCGTAGAATTCGTCGCAGACACTTTTGACGGAACCGCTCAAGATATCGTACATCCCGTCGATACATCGTCCACGTTTCGCTGTCGTATGGAAGAACGCACAGCATCATGGATTTGTACACCAACAGTTTCGTGCCAACGGTAAGCTGATGCTTATTCCATAATCGGTACTCCAGCTTCCCAAATGCCGTCGCTGCCTTCGAGACGCAGACATGAAGCTCACTATGTAGCTGCTGGTCAGTCGAAACAACACATCAAAAGTAGCAGAAGCGGTAGACAGTTTCCAATACATCAGCACCAGAGCCGGTTCGCGACACCACTGTAGACTGCACCTCCAGTGAAGGCTAAAGAGAGAGACGGTTTTGCTTGTGTTGATGGTGAGCCCGCATTTGGCCGCTATGGAAGCACTAGTCATGTGCTGCAACTCATCCGCGCTGTAAAAACAACGCACAGTCGTCAGCAAACATCAACCTACGGATAGTCGTATCGCATCGAAATGACGAATGTTCCACAAACCACCATCAATACGGTGCCCCACACGAACACCGTAGGCACAAGCAGCATCAAAAGCACATTATTGCATTAAGAGGAGATAGCACAGCCTTGCTTCACACCAGGGACAACTGCAAAGTCACCTGAGGTCTGTCCATTCAGCTACACCCTCGCCCGCATACTACTCTGCAGACCTTCAATTAAACTTACAAACTTACTCGGACACTCAAACTTACCCGACACCATCCACAATGCTTTGGTGAAATCAACAAAATGCGAGTACAAAGGCTGGCGTCGTTTTCTACATATCTCCTGCAACTGACGAGCCGCAAGCGTCATACCTATAGCGCTGCGACCCGAAGGGAATCCACATCGCTCTTCCACCAGGTTCGGTGCCACAACCTGACTGACGAGGCGGTTGAGCAGGATTCGGGCAAACATCTTGACCACACAACTCAGCAAGTTGATGCCACGATAATTCGTGCAACATTGCTTGCTCCCTTTGCCCTTGTACAATGGTAGCACAAGGGCATCCTTCCGCTTAGGAGGCACCTCTTCAATCCACACGCGTTGCACCAAGTGATGCAGCGTAGTCACCAACGCAGATCCACCGCGTTTCAATACTTCAGGCGGGATCCCATCGGCACCAGCAGACTTGCCGTTTCGCAGCTGAGCAAATGCTCGCCGCGTCAATCTCCGAACGATTCTTGAAGAGACAGTCAACGTGTTTTCGCCAGATCTGCATTATGTCTGCAGTCCGTGTGCAGGTAGCACCTGAGCTACCATTGATCAGCGTTCTCAGCGGTTCCAATCGCGATCCATACATCACCTTCAAGGAGTCAAATAATTCCCTGTGTTGTCGGCGTTCGGCGTATAATTCCACCTGCTACGCCTTTTCCGTCCACCATGCATTTTGAAGCGACGCAGTTCGCGAGTCAGTCACCGTCGAATACTGCGAAACTGAGTTGTCTTCCCCAAGTCATATATATATATATATATATATATATATATATATATGAATGTGAGGGTACGTCTGTCCGCGCAATTCATCCAACCTAGTACCCACCCGTGAAACCACCTCTAGCTCCATTTGCTCTCAGACGAGGCACGGCGGACAAGTCTGGACGCAGTATACCAGATGAGGCCGAACGAAAGCCGAAAACAGTTTCACAAAGATGTCGCTCGTCAAGATTCTAAAAGAACGGTGTATTAACCACAACATACGGAAATCTCCGCTTGCGGCTTTCATCCGGTTGTCACCGGGGTGTAGTCTGAGAGTGTACGACGCCTAGATCAACCTGGCTAGACATACGGGGGAGTTCGACTCCACCGACCAAGTACTTCGTATAATGATAACCTCCTCCAATCCGAAAAACGGAGCACTTTGCCCGATTTAGGGGCAGTAACCACAAAGTAGACCTGTCCCAAAGCTGAATAGCTTCGGGACCCCCAGAAACGTCGACAATATTCCACAACTTTAGATTATCAGTAAATATGAGCGATAGTACTTCAAGCTCCGCGGGCAGGTCATTCACAGATCGCGGTCCAATGACCGAACACTACAGTACGCCACCGAGGACAGGTTGCCTAAACGATAAGCCGCGACCTAAGCGTCACACTGTTCCTTACCATCCAATAAGGCAGGCACCCAGTGAAGAAGACGGCCAGATATACCGTAAGAACTCAGCTTTTGAGCAAGCCTCAAATGGATTACCTGGTGGAATACCTTCGAAAAGTCGACGAAAAGCACGTCCAGTGTGTGGCCGTCATCTACTGCATCCGCCCAACTTTCGCCAGCTATCAATAGATTGGTCGGGTATGAAAATCCGTATTGTGCATTGCTAAGTAGATTAAATCTACTCAGATGACGCCCCAATGAAACCCTCACATTTTTAGGAGTTTGACTAATACACTCGTCAGACTAGCTGGCTTGTAATTTGTAGGCATACTCCTGTCCACAATTTTGAAGATCGGACAGATGACAGCTTCCTTCCATTCGAAAGGCAATGCACAGCTGCCAAGTGATTTCTGGAACACTACAGTGAGCGGTCCAGTTAGTTCCGCAGCCAACTCATGCAAACGTTTCAGGTGAATTAAATAAGGCCGAGGCCTTAGAACGATCCAGCCCTTGTAACAGCCTACGAACTCCCATCTGCACTACATTAAATCTAGATAGGTCTGAACCCTCTGGGATCCTGAAAACCAGCTCAAAGCTTGTCAAAGAGGTTTCTCTTACAAACGCTACTGCATATTGCCCACTAAGTACGCAGGCCTTGTCAGTCTGTATGAGCATGGCTACCGTCGTCACGAATTAACATTGGAATTGACGAGTTCGAACCACAGCGCCTTTGACATATGCGAAGAATCTTTCTGGATTCTCTAAGGCTTCTTCTGCTAACCTATTCTCGAAATCGAACCGAGCATTTTTAGGTTGTTGCTTACACCTATTACTAGTCTTATTGTACCTGTCATAAGTACTGGTGTGGAGCGTATCGGTAAGTCCGCCAACATTTAAATCTTTGTGGGCAGATGCTTGTCAGTGGAATCTATCCAGGGCGGCTGTGTTCTTGCTTCCTATCTTCTTGTGACAGGGATGAAGGAATCAGAGACCTCCGTGAGGTAGGATTTAAATTTATCCCACGCAACCTGGACAGTACGGTCACCCGAGATCTCACAATGGAAACCCGAAGCCTTGGCTCTCACTGATTGACAGTCTGCGTTTCACATGTTCGAAAGAAACTCAACAGTACTCTAGTAGCGTCTAGACGGGTATAACTGAAGCGCAAACATGATCATTAGAATCCAGTGGAGGTCCGTAACTAATGTCACTAACCAAATCGAATGACTCAGCAAACACAAGTTATTGATTTAATGTACTAAGTGGGGAGGTCCACGAACTGATGCAACGGTATTTAAAGCGTAAGCTCTAGAAGATCTGCGCTGAATGTGCCTGACGCTGAGTTACATGAAAGATCTGCCCAGCAAATTTTTGGGAGGTTAAAGTCGTCCAACACCAAACACCTGTTTGCGGACTGGCAGCAAATAAACCATTGAACAATTGAATTGTGTAACGCAGAAGGCGGAAGCCTTGCCTGCTTCATCGCATCCCAGCCAGAGCAGTGACGATGCGTGAGGTTGAGAAACGGCATTCACAATGGACCGTTACAGCTGCAACAAAAGCAAGACAATCCTAGTATACGTAGTAAATGGAGGTCTAACAACCTTTTAAAACTTTTCTCACTGGACGCGTTGACAACAGGCTCCAGTAGAGAGTTCTAGTCGTCCACCACCCGAGTGGATAGGGTGACTTCCAGACGGACACGAAGGCTCCTCGGCTTAAACAACCAAATTGAGTCCCTGTGTTCAACTGGAATAGTTCCAACTCGGTCCCCAATTTTCCTCTAAGAATACGTCTGGTGTAAATCAGGTCTCCCCGGCGACGACGATAATCCAAAGAAAACAGATTCATCTGTTGTAGGGTAGGACGTATCACGTAACGTCGAGGCCGATTTGGAACCACGCCTGTATTCTTTCAAGCAAGTTGCATTCAAACCTCGTGAAGGAGTAAACACCTGGTAAGCCATACTCAAGAATAGGCCTCACATGCGAGACAAACAGGGGTTTGTAGCTCTCCGGAGACAATCGAGAGATTTTCTTATAGCGCTGAACATCTGTTGGCTGCACCGACTTTTTCAATTGAGAAATAATTCCCGGAGATGACATCAGAAACAGAAAGTTGCGAACAAGCTTGTTTTCAGGGCTTCATCATCAGGCTAATACAACCACAATAAAGCAAGTTAGGATAGACACGATGGGTTTAAATTGGGTCACTGAAGCAGAGTAACTAATCGATAAGTCTACGTGCTTGGTCTGATTGGTCAAGTGAAGTGGCGTGACTGTCTTTGTTAGTCACGTTGATCTGAGGCCAAGGCGAGGTTAAAGTATGGACGAGCTTTTCTGTGCACATAGGTCCGGGTTATAGAGCCGAATTGCGATCGCCTCTGCTATCGACAGCAGGCGACATCTGACTGCCCGTGTGTAACGTCCGGGGACACAGTAGATCGGTGTGAATGCGTCACGCAAAGCGATTTGATGATCGGAGCCAATTAGGCGCGACAATACTGCACTCGTAACATTCTTCTTCGCACCGACTTTCCTCAAATTATCCTGTGTTGTCTTAAGATCGGGGAGACAATAGTATCTAGGTCCTTCGACAGAGTGACATTCGTGAGCAGACAATCGCCAACATGGTATGTGCCGAACGGTTTAAGGGCCCCGATTGGGAGGACGATACACTTGTCACCGCTAATGGGCAAACCCCAGGTAATCGAGCAGTCATTAAGGATGCCAAGTGTTGGCTGCAATCTGTCGGCATCGTTGAGGCCAGAAACCTCTAAGCATAGTTTAAGATCATCAGCATAGATTAGACATTCCAATTTAAGTACAGACAGGTGGTTGATGAAGATTTTGGACAAATCAGGATCAAGGACTGAACCCTGCGGTACACTATTGGTCATCAGGATAGGCTGGAAAAGAGCTTCATTCACTAGGACTTTCATTAAAAGATCGTGCAAGAAATCCGCCAACAAGAGAGAATATTTTCCGTGACACCAATAGACCGGAGCTTAAGGAGGAGCCGTTCATGTGGTACCTTATCAAACGTTTTATTGAAGTCGGGGAAAATAAGGTCCAAACGTCTACCAACGTTTGACGCTTTTGCCTATCACTGGTGACAAGTAGGGTGGAATAAAGAGCGAGCACACGAAATCAGGTTCAGGGCATCAAAGTGACGCTGTAGAGAACGTGTCAGAAGCCACTCCATGACTCTACAAATAACCGACGGTAGGCAAATCGGGCGGTAGTTAGAAGGGTCTTGCCGGTTCCCACCTTTGTATATTGGCTTGATGATACCAACTTTCTAATCAGATGGCAGGCAACTAGTTACCAAGGAGAGCAGAAAAGTGATTTATAGGGGGCCAATATGCTCAGCGACGGTCTTGAGAAACGGAGGATGTAAACCATTTGGACCAGACGACGAGTTAGTATTCAATTCAAGGAAAGGCCCCAATACTATGTCCGCGTTTATCTCAACAGACTCAAGAGGAGACGGATGCGAGTGCACTATAAACCAGTGCAGCGGGCCCCTTTTGTATTGACGTAGAAGAAGTGTTCTGCAAGAATATCAGCTTTCGCATCGTCGTCGTAAAGTACATCTACCTCTCGAGAGAACAAGACGGTGACACAAATGCCAGTTTTGATAGTCGGTTTCAGTTACGAAAGGTTTCTCTGGATATGCTGAAGAGTGTGCAACCAAATCGCACTCATACGTCTGGCGCTTCTTACGTATTGTTGTTGGACGAAGGTTCCTGAAAACGTTATATTCAGAATAGGTAGAAGTCGACTGCGCAATCTTGAATTCATCCCATATCCCCGTCTTCTTTCCGACAAGGATCGTAGTTCAACATCAATCCAGAGGGTACCCATGGAAATCGGCCTTCATCGGAAGACTAGGACAAATACATCAATGGGCATAGTTACCTTGGTGCGGAAGTGAAACCAGGCATCCTCTAGCACTAAGTGTTCAGGGATGCTCTAATCGACTGTAATCGCAGCAGCTTTTATGCGTCCTGTATTAGCACGCCAGAAATTTCAGGAGTAAACTTGGCGAGACGTCATGTCCTCGGGAAAGAGACAACATACTGGTCACTTTTGTCCAGCGGCTGGAGGACAGTTAAGCTAGTGACATCGGATGGCACTGGTGTAAGCACTATGTCAAGGAAATGAATATGAATAAAGCCAAAAACCTCTTTGGATACACTTCCAGGGCTGCTATACACAATTGCAACTGTAACCTGAGCCGATGAGGTGCTAATCACAGCCGACAGAGCTTCAACTGTTTTGTCAGCCGACTGAAATAAGCAAGCCTACAAAAGGTCCAGTTTACAGCTCACATGAGGAACGACACCACCCTGTCAGCCAACGGAGCGATCACATCTAAATAGTGCATAGCCAGTTGCATACACTTCACCATCCGTGATGTCCTAAATTGCCACGTTTCAGTGAATGCGAGTAACCAAGTTCAAGTTCAAGTTCAGGTGAGACAAGAACGATAGGATGAATCCCGCAAGTGTTCCTTCTTGAGCAGATCGTCGATTCAGAAGTTGATAGGGGTGTTCCGACTTCTACATAGGTCTAAAACGAAAACACCCGAAAAAGCACCCTCGTCCACCAATTTACTGCCCACGTTCCTTTCATTAGCTGTCCCTGCTATGTCAGTTACGTGAAATAAGAGGAAGAAACTTCGGGTACAGAGTAAGGGAAATCAGTTAAAAGAAGAGAACAATACCGATGGTGTGGGAAAGTACAGAAAGTATGAAGATGGGAACTAGTCAGGAAAAAGGAAAGGTTTCGTGTTGCCACTTAAGAGCATCTA
>CALYDF020005368.1:0-14433 GCA_944474145.2 Dicrocoelium dendriticum | reverse complement strand
AGCGTACCGATCCCGCTTCGCACTTTAAGTAGACTCATCAAACGAGGACCCCATAGGTATATCGGTCTCGGTGTTTAGCGAGACAGCCATGTTCATGTGGAAAACAGATTAGAATAACAACACGTATACAATAGGAAAACGACCGCAATAAAAAGGCAAAAACAGGGTGTAAAACGGGATTAAAACTGGGAACAACTGGAAAAATTACCAGTAAGCGTCAAAGACGCTTGGGCCAGTACCAATTTAATCGCTCCAAGATTTCTTGGATCAGAGAAAATTTGACAATAGTCAAATTTCGTTTCAAGTGTTTATTTAAACACTGTTTTCCACGTTATTTCAGCTGATAAGCTCGATCAGTATGGCACGCCAAAAAATCGAGTTACCGCGTAGTACTCACGCAATGGCCACTGGCATAACGAATCAGTCAGCAGGAAAATGAGATGCAACTTGACTGCGAATAACGGAGCAAAAAAACCTACAACAAGAAACATAGCCAGTTACAAGTTGCCATTCAATGGATTGGCGGCAGTGTTTCAGGACGTGGTGGGTTTTCGCCTGACACGCCTTCTCCCTATAAAAAGCCACAAATGTCCGTTTAACAACACTGCAACCTGGCGAATGTGACTCGCCACCGAATAAAGTCACAGCCCATAACTTCACACTGGCAGCTCAATTAGAATCATCATACTGGATAGTTTGCTCTTCAATTATCTTCCAACGGATCACTCAGGATTCTTTATCTATTATTAGTCGAGGTATGACTGTGGTATATGGCATAGCGATTATGTCCAAACAAATGGATCCCGATCCCACTACAACCAAATCGTTCTTTCGCATGTTCACTATCGCACAGTTCCAAGCATGGACATATGAACAATTTCCTACTGTCACTACAGTTCCCATAAAATGTCTGTACAGCTGTACATTCCTGATCATGCCTCAATTGGCGTGCCTCGCATGGTCGAGAATAAAATATTTATTTATTTATTTAGGACGTGGCTGTATAGACCATATGTTTACTTTGCGGCAGGTGCTAGAGCAGCGTCACGCATACCGCAGACCGACAACAGCTGTGCTCCTTGATTTCAAGAGTGCGTTCGATTCAGTCGATCGATCGATTCTGTTCGAATTACTTGCACGAAAAGGTGTTCCCACGAAATATGTGAAAATCCTTCGTGCTCTATACTCGAACACTACAGGTCGCATCAGGGTCTATGGTGTCCTATGGGACAGCCTTTCGACTACAAGTGGCGTTCGTCAGGGTTGTCCGAGTTCCCCGCTTTTTTTCAATTTCGTCGTGGATTCTATCATGGAGTGTTACCTTGCGGAATCTCACGATGTAGGCGTTGAAGTGCTGCCTGGTGAAAGGTTAGTTGAGCCACACTATGCGGACGATATCGTCTTGCTTTTCGACGATATTGGGGCGGCACAATCAACCCTGAATAGCCTATCCAGAGTGGTCCCATTATTTGGTATGCACTTCGCTCCTTCAACGTGCAAAGTGTTGCAGCAGGACCACCGGCCACTTGCTGACCCCATGACGCATGCTAACAAGGAACTCGATGTGGTTGATCAATTCACTTATCTTGGCAGCTGCATCAGCAATGATGGGCGCATAGAAACTGACATGAGCTGACGCATTGCAAAGGCCAGAGCTGCCTTCTTGAACCGGCGCCATCTTTGGCGATAGAAGGGAGTTTCCCTCCGTCTGAAAGGCCGTGTATACAAGGCCACAGTGAGGGCCGTTCTGTTCTATGGTAGTGAAACTTGGCCCCTTCGGTCTGAAGATCTGAGGGGCCTTCAAGTCGTTGATCATCGTTGTTTGCGAAACATTGCTGGTGTCGGATGGCACCAGCGTGTCCGCAACGATGATGTGCGTAGGCACATAGCCCGGCCATAGCCCGTCTATCGAAACATGAAAGTGACATGATATAAATAATTCAGCGACCAGCCTCGAACTTTGTCCTTGGGCTACGCAAACTCTCGTACCCCACCCCGATCCAGATGATGAACCACTTTTCCTTAGACTATCGCCGACGTCGCGGAGACCTCATCTATACCAGACGCATCCTACGAGGAGAACTGGGAAACGAGCTAAGGCAGTTTTTCAGCTAACACTTGGCAGCTCGACTCAAAGTCACAGCTGGAAGCTGTTTAAACGGAGGAGGTTCAAAGTCCGCTAAGATGTTGCTCTCTCTACTCGAGTAATTAATGACCGGAACCGACTGCCGAAACCGAGTGTCATTGATCTCTAATACTCAATGAAGTGCAAGTTCAAGTGGGACCGGAACAGTAGGAAAATCCCGTGATTGTTCCCCTGCGAAAACGTCGTTGATCCAGCAGGGAAACCGGTGTCTTGATGTGTCAAAGGAGAGCCAAATCAACGCACACGAATCACATGGTCAATCAAACAATGCCCACGTGTCGTGCACTAGCAGTCCCCGCTGTGCGGGCCACGTGAAGAATAAAAGAAAACAGTAGTGTCAGTAAAGAAAACAGAGAAGCCAAGCTTATCGAATATAGCAGGCAATATTAAGATGTAAGTTAAAATGAGGGAAAGAAGGGTAAGCCGTAGTAGATGAAGAAAAGTTTAAGACATGAAGCGGAAGATTTTAAACTGCAAGCAAAGAGCGTAAAGTCGATGCTCGAACTCTTTCACCGTCGGTGCCATCAAAACGTCTGCAGGCAAGGCGTTCCAATAAGCTATAACCCTAAGCGATAACCGAAAAGCTGCCCAAACCCGGTCAGACAGGTGTTCGTGCAACTTTAATGGATGGCCACGAACGGTTGGCAGTCGAGTTGGGCGAAACAGTCCAGTCAAATCGGGATCAATCTGTCCCATCAATATACCATATGTAATACATGGAAAGCCTATTCAACTTATGTGGCCTCTCCGGGTACGTCAGCTTCTTTAATTCGTGCAACATTTTCGTCCCCGACTGCAGGACTCGTTCAACTGCAACCTTATCACGAACCAGGTATGGAGGACAAGCCTGGACACAGTATTACAAGTGCGGCACCACAAAAGTCGAAAACAGCCTAACGAACTTTTCGGTGGTCATGATCCCGAATTACCTGCGGATCATCCAAAACATGTTGAAATCTTTGCGAGCAGTTGTCGTCCAGTGTTCACTGGATGCCAGCAAAACACCGAGGTCAGATTGGATGTGAAATCGCAGTACCTCGTTGCCGCCAAGCAAATAACGCGTCGGCGGGTCATTCGGACCAACGAGTAAAACCGAGCATTTCGTTAAATTAACGGGCAACTGACACAAAATTGACCGGTCCCAAAGTCTAGCCATAGCCCTCTGTAGGGTCAGTAGACCAATCGGCTCGTCTATCGCAAACCGGAGTTTCAAGCCATCCGCAAACATTAGGGATGGCACACCCAATTCATCAGGTAGGTCATTAACGTACAAAGTGAAGAGAAGGGGGCTAAGAACCGGACCCAGCCGAACGCCACTGAGCACACATTGCCGGAAGGACAGGCTTGAACCCACCAGCACACACATTTCTCTTACGATTAGGAAAGCTGAAATCAATCGTAAGAGTGGTCCGGAAATACCACAGGAATTCAGCTTATACAAAAGGCGCAATTTCAGCCTATCCGCCAAAGGGAGGTCTGAGCGCACAATGACACCAGTGCCCTTGAGCTTAAAGACGAAACGCAGAAGTGCTTGGCGCTCCTCCGCAGTGAACAGAACAGCCCTCAAAAAGCGAGGGCGAGACTTGTCAACTGGCAAGTTACCGAGTCTGGTTAGTTTGCGCACAGTCACGCCAGGGAAGACGGGAGGCAGGAATTCGGTAACGCATATGCTAAACCACTAAAGATAATCTAGCATACGGTCTTTTGGGAGAACAGTGCAAGACTCAGTGGCGTTTCTGAAAATAACACTGCAGTCGGTATACGAGTCTCCGCGACGCGGAGTATAATTACCGAACGCTCCATGGACGTCAGTGGTTTCAGTTTAGTGTCCGTTTTTATAGACTCTAGTGTCGTAGATGTTTCCAGTTGCAACAATTCCGTAGTAGTTGCATTTGAGGTGGGAATGGGCGCCCGACGGATTTCTCATGTCCGCCGTGGGTTTTGCCGCTTCTTTAACCCTCTTCGGCTTCTTTTGACAAAGGCAGATCCCTGCTGCTCTCTTTCGCCAACAGCCGAATTAAACACGCTGTCTGAGGGTTCGTTACTAACAAGGTCGTTGCTAACAGGTAAACTGACATTCCACAGTGAACAAATAGATGCAGGATCTGACAACTTGGCAGTGTCTTCTGGCAGGTTGAACGCGGACATCAGGAAACTCCTCTTTCTCCCGCGTCTCCGTCAACCGCCTGTTCTGTAGTTATAGCCATGGCTTCCCAAAATGGAAACCATGACAATGACACAAACGCAATTCCCCTCGTTCGTAAAATTCAACATTCAACTTGAAAGAGAAATGGGTCCAGCAACCAGCATCCTGTAACGGTGTAATTTATTATACCGTAAAATAGCAACTTACAGTTTCCCAGGAACGTTGCTACGCCTACCATGAACACAGGGATACAGCACGAACTGCTACGGGTACTTATTTGGCAACCCCTTCCACTTTCGCCGTCAGTAATGCTGCGGAGTCACAGCCTTATGCTTGCAAAAAGGTGTGGCAGTTGCAAATCTCTTTACATCGGACTCAACCTCATCAAGTTTCCCATAATAGTAGGCACCAAAAGACAGAATCTCTTAGATTCATCCACCATGATGACAGTTACAAATGTGGCGCCAAGTGATTTCCAATACTCCTGTAGTCTATCACAACAACTAACTATGAGAACCACATTAACCTTCTTCAGTACAAAACATACACCAGGTGTACCTGTGTATACTATATATATATATTACAAACCGCCATCTAAAGGCAACCTCTCCAGTTGGCCTAGCATGCCTACCGAACCAAACCCGCCGCTAAGCAAATCTCAGATGTGAGAGTCCCGGTCCGATCCTACTTCTTTATAACCCGATACATTACATACTTTTATTATTGTAACCCTAATAGTTTTACACCACGCAACTGCCACCATGCGGCTAGCTGAGCCATTTCACCTTGGCCAGGAAAAGTTTCTCGTCATTGGTTAGTATTTAGTTCCATAGAACTCGTTGTTCACTGCAGGCAACCTGCGCTCACTCTACAACCTGCCCAGTGGCGCAGTAAAACAGTGGCAATGTGTTTTAGCATTGCACATGACTGTCAGTAAACAATGAATCATTGCGTAACAATGACCAAGCGGGATATGTAAAACAGCCAGTTCAGCAGTTACTTCAGTTGCTGAATCCTTCGTGGTTACAAATGAGAACGAAAAACATACTACTCCTAAATAGATAATTGAAAGGCTAAACAATTGGGTCAGGAGCTCACCATATAAGTTACATCGACGAATTCCGCGACATTTTTCGTATCGTTTTGCTATTGAATATCGTCCTCAGTTAAAGCCCCCTCTCGTGACCATACTTGCCGTATCTCTTTGCAAAACGTTCCTATGGTTGTGGGTACTAGAATTTTCCGAGCTAATTCGCCGCGCCTAGTTTTGCCCTTCGATTAGGCTGCTTGGCCACAGGCCTCTTTGCGCACGTACAGAGGTGACTAGGACTAAGACACTTGTCATTACTCTGCGCCTCATTGCATGCCAACTTTGAGAAGGCTGTAGGGTCAGCAAGTATTACAGTAACAACTTTTCATCAAATATTGCCAATGAAATTTTCGAGTCTTAAGAAACGGCCAGGCAAGCCACTTTCTTATCTGGGGGATTGGCATTCGTTCAAGCTGCTGGGCGCTTCTCGAGAAAGGCCCCGTCAGTTCGTTGGTAGCCGTGTTTCTGAGCATCCCAACTAAATTCTATTTGGATGCATGATGTCAACAGTTGCTTGGCACGCAGCTGTGTAATGTTAACAAACCTACTAAGTCATAAACCAAAGCGCTGAAAGTTAGAATCAAACTTGGTGTGCAATCATCTTTGAACTTTCTTAGCTTGTGTTATTCAATGGTAGAAAATTTCTACTTTAATCCCAAAGTAGGTTTATGTTCTCGGATTGTACCTTTAAGTAAACTGATTCGTGGAAGAATGGAGTAGTCATAATTTCGCGAAAAATTCGGCAAACGGTACACTTCCATTTCTTTAAGCAAAAGCCACGCTCGGATGCAATTGCTTTGAGGTGCGTACTAAGGCAGTGAATATCTCGACTAGGACGGCCAAACAGGTAAAAACATCGCTGCATCAGGGCCAGTGTCAACTCGAGTTACTTATTCTTGCAGGTTACAACGTTTCTTCCGAGTGTACATGATTAGCAAAGTGAAGAAGAGGTTGCACCGAATGGGTAAACCGTCATAAGCAACATGCGCTTCGTACAATCGGCTCTTTGGGCATCAAACAAATTGTGGATAAGTATCTTTTTGGACCACCATAACAGGTGGAACCTAGCTATCACGTCTGCAACAGCTTTCACGGTACCAATTCTGTACCTCAGCAAAGTACCACCTAAACTGTTCATCAGGTCCGGCCCTTTCAACAACTTTTTGATTGAACAAGTACTTTGGTAGGCACTAACACAGTCGACACGGGCTTTTTAGGCTTGTTTGGGTGCGCCACGGCGCCAATTTTATTGCGAAACGGTTCCAGGTAAATCATCTTTGCAAACCCGCTTGTAGTGTACTCCTCGACAACATCAAGGTAAATCTGATGTACTTCCGGTTTACCAATGAATTTTTGCCTAAAGTCTTCAACATTCGGTAAGCCACGGGTAGACTCAGTTGGTAATGTGAACCGCGGTTAATGACGGACGGGTCCATCTGCTCTAGAGCACGCTTAGCTTCGACAGACATTCCGGGCCTTAAGCTACATGACTGAGAAATGCCGATCTATAATCTACGGTAATAGATTTGATACGTAGGTTCAATACACCTGATCCTCCAACTGGCTCAAGCAAGATCCAACCCAATGGCCTTTGTATAGCGAAAGGGTTCTGGGACTTCACATACCGACGCTCAAGTGCCCAATGGTTGTTCAGGACATTCGTACCAATGAATACTTCGACACACCCATCACGACCGCCGAAGGACGACAGAAACTTTACACGCTCCAAATTACGTAATCCTTCCGGTTCCGGTATAATCCATGATACATTAGGCATCACTTCGCAGGCCCATGCATGAGCTAGTTACTGAGGTTAACCCCCATGCAGGGACTGCAACCTTAATTGTACTACCTGCGAGCACACATATGAGTCACGGGTGACCAGTGCTATGTGCACAAACGACGGCCTAGTTCGTAAACTATGTGTCCGTAGTAGATGTTCGTCAACAAGCAATGAATCTGATCCGGTGCCAAGCCCAGCATTGGTCACCAATAGCTCGTCCTTTCTACTCAATACAATTAATAATTCCTAGAGCTAATCGGCCCCAAGACGCACGTTTCTTTGTCCACAGCTTTTGGTGAGTTGTGGCTTTAACATGACCTTGTGTAACTAAGGGGTGGTGTTGCAAAGGACAACTGTTGAGTCCGCAAGTGTTTTATGCTCTGCTGTTTGCTGGCTTACTGTTGGGGTTGAGGCACAACTCACACAAAACGCCAGAAACGGCGAGCAAGCGCTCAGTATTGTCCATAGTTTGGAACCGAGGACATGGCCCATGGTAATGATGCTCTGCGCATGTTCCAACCACTGGTAGGAATCTCTGGGTCTGTAGTATTGTACTTCCAGTTACCAAGTCGGTGATATGATCAACACACTGTCGGAGTCCTTCTGCCATACAGAACCTTTCAGTTCTTCTACTACTTCCATTTATGCATGCGTTACCGTAGTTTCTGCGGTATCAGCAACAAATTGATACAGGTCTCTGAGGGCTGGTTCTCCTTAAGTGCACCGGATGCTTGTGGTTTCTTTGAACCAACCGAGGCGCAGAGTAGAACGCAGCTGCCTGAGCGCCCAAACCACTGTCACGAGAGCACCCAGCTTGGTCACGTAATTCAATGGTTGTGGCTTATTCAAGCAAATTTTCATCTGCGTAGCCAATCTATGCCGCGCTGCAGAATTGCTCATGCTAATTGATGGTCCCTTGAATAAGTTATCAATGTGAGCCCTGGCCATAAGATGACATGGGGCGTCGATCGTGCACAATATATCTGATATGCAGCTAAACGGCCAACCGCGTGCGCACGGAGGGACATAGGCAAATAAGCATGAAACTTGTACTTGTGCAATCGCTAAGGTGGCTAAAACTTAAAATAAGTCACCCGAGAACAGCTAGCTAGGGAAGCTGTAGCCGTGCGTCGAGTGCGTGGACGGGCATCGGGTGGCGCGCCGAACAGGTGCACTTTACATATGCTCGTAGAATTCAAGGAGGGATGCAGTATTGGAAATTCAAACGAGTAAACAGGAATATACTTCCGACAAGTAAACCGTCCACTTAACTGATGCATAAAAAACCTTAAGTTTAGGATTTTTTGGAATTATTTACACAATCCTACAGGGGGAATTTTCAGGTGAATGCGCAGCACCTCTTAGAAGGAAAGGTGTGTGTCCCTTCGATCTATATCCGTTGCGGGCCAACCTCTTGTGTGACCATATGGGGAACCTGATGCAGCTGCAGGGCTGGACTAAGCAAGTGGACTCTAGCGGGCTTACAAATGATTCCCATGGACAGAGATATTCGTCGGTCTCCGTTTTCATGTGGTCACACTTGAGACGATCAAGCTCACAGTTTATTGTTCACCAAAACGGACGTTAAAAAATAAACGGTCTTTTCGTTGCAACAGTTTTCAAGGATCTTCGTAAGGTCGCTTAAGTGATCTGCGTTAAACATCAACACGGAGAAAAACAAGCAGACGCTGTTGTACGTCAGTAGGAACGTAGGACGTCTGTTGTTGTTCTCTCACTTTGTTAAGCTTGATGTGACGCCTAAACATGGTGAGTCGCCGAGCGTAGTTCGCGCGGTAACGTGGCCTTCTTGACTCTCGGAAGAGGTCACTTGGTAAGCGTAAACTTTGTTCTTATACTAATTCGGCAATGGACGTGTTGCGATCGGTCTGCAGGGCTGATCGGATGCAAAGTGGTACTGTAGGCAAAACTTCAGTCCGACGCTGTGCATTAGCGACGCTGTGTAACACTTTCAGCTGTCGTTGGAAACCTTCAGCCATGCCATTTAGTTGTGGATGACAGGTGGTTGTGCGAATGCGTCAGCATTCAATAAGTTTAAGGGACTCGTTATAGATCGAAGTCTTGAATGGCAATCCGGGGTCGGTAGTCGCGAATGCTGGACCGCTAGCTGCAGCGCTCCAGCGCTCAATGAACACGCGAGTAACGGTTTACGCAGATACGTCGTGAATTGGAACGGTCTTGGGCCGACGGGTAAGGCGGTCGATCATGGTCAAAATGTAGACCGTTGCTTTGGACAACGCCATGAGTCCAACTATCTCAAGATGGACATGAGCAATGTGGGCTAAATCTTGCGGAGCGAACACCCCGCCGTATCTTGACTTGCTGACGCTTGTAACAGCTGCGGGCCGAGCGCTTAAGGTCGCGTTGCATACCGGGCTAAACGTATCTCACGGAGGCGAGTTTAACAGCGGCTGTAATGCCGGGGTGGGACCTCTTATGCAGTGGGTCAGAAACAAAGCGTTAAAATCTTTCTGCAACGACAGGTCGCGGTCGTCCAGTTGCACTTCAACATAAAATCGTGCCATTAGTTGACAGCAGTGACGTGTGAATAGCTTCGGTAAAGAACCACGGAGTTCTGAAAAAATGTGATTGCTTAATTGTGCCTTGACAAACAGCTTAATTGCCTGCCAGGAAGAACTGATTGTGGGTAGTCTAGACAGATGGTCGGTGACGACATGCTGTTGGCCAGAAATGTGTTCAACGTCCGTATAAACTTGGGCAACGAAGTCCAGCTGACGAATCTCACGCCATGTGTCGAGCTGACTAACTTCGAAAAACATAAGTTATTGGCTTGTGGTCTTTAAATATGCTAAGGTGCGTGCCCCGTAGGAGATGCTGGAAAAGCCGGATGGTCGAGTAAATAGCTACCGTGTGGGCTGAGGCTACCATACATGAGTTTTGCCGGCGGTAGGCATCACGAATAGAAAACTAGTGGCTTTCAGCATCATTCAGGGTACTGTTGAAAGGTCGCCAGATGGCGAAGTCCGACGCGTCGTCAGCTATGCTTAACGATGCTTTGGCGTCAAACCGTTGAAGCATGACTGAGGCAATGAGGGCTTCTTTAGTAGCGTTAAAGGTTGGCTGGCGGCTGGGTTGGGTTCCAAATTGCCGCTTTTGCGAGCACGGAGTAGGTCGGTCAGTGGGCTGTTAATTTGCGTAATGAGACACGAATCGTAAATAATAGTTGATCGTGCCGTCAACACGGCAAATGGCAGCCACCGTGTTCGGGAGAGAAAAGGCGTGGATAGCTTGAACCATGTTGTCTAAGGGAAGCGTAACATTTTGTTCAATGTGCATACCCAGAAAGTCTTTAGCGTTCTGCCAGCAAACAACCTTATCAGGATTAGCGCTGATATGCCTAGATTTGGGTCGTTCTAAGAATATCGAAGCGCTTTTGTTGAGCGTGGGCAGTTGCACTAGCTGCTTAAGTGTCCTATATATACGGATAAACAAAATATAATCTACCAGTAACGAAGTTTACAAATCGCAGAAAGTTTTGCGCTGCGTTACGCAAACTAAAAGACCACCACAAAAATTCAGGTATACCGAACAAGTGTTAACAGCAGTCGTGGGCTACCAAAATTAGGTGATAAGCACGCGTCAGAGCATTGTTTGAGAGAACACGGACGCCAATAGACTAGTCTCAGTATCAGGAATGTAAGGTATAGGGTACCAGTCATGAATGGCTAAGTTATTTTGGGTACGATAGTCGCCACATGGGCGCCAGTCTCCTGACTTCCTAGGCACCATATGAAGCGGCGACGAACACGAGCTAATCAATGGGCTGACGAGATCCAGTTCAAGTTTGCGTTGGAAGTTGGCTCTAGCGATTCAAATCCTGTAGGGTGTAAGTAGTCTGGCCTTAGTAAAATTCGGCAGTCTTTTCTTAAGGATTTGCGATTTTGCGGCATCGCTTGCGATGGGCATCGGAATGGCAGCAGGATAGACTAATGGAAGGCTGTCTACGAGCACTTGACCAATGGGTGGGCTCATCCGCTCCGCGTAACCGGGACTGCTTGACCCGGCGCCTGTCACAGTCCCAGTGACAGCAATATTGGTCAAGTAATCAATAAGACGGCGCTGTTTCGAATCTAGTAGTAGGTCATGATGTTACAGCAAGTCGAGACAGATGGTTGGTGCCTTAACGTCAGCTACGAGAAAGGTCCACATGATGGATCGTCTTAAATAGATGTTGCGTGCGCGAGCGCTGACTTTACACACAAATGGCGGGACAGTTGACTTTGCGCAGTGGACTAGTCGCCACTTCAACTATGTCACTGAAATCACGTGGTATAACGTTGACTTCTGCGCCGGTGATAGCGAGCTACCGTACTCCATTACTACCATACGTGCCGCAGAAATGGTGACCGCGGTGAGCTGCAAGGTCCGGCGTCCCTACGTGTAGGTCTGCCTGTAACCTTGTGTGTTGCGTTTGAAAGAACTGGGCGAGCGACACCATCTGATTGAGGGGCAAACCATTGTACCAACAATACGACGAGCGGGGCGGAGCTTTCGATGTTCGTGAAAGAGTTCGGCTGTTAGTTTGAAATGGGCGTTTGGATCTAGACGGTTTTATCTTCCGGTCGACTGGTAAGCGCTGCTGGTTGCACTCTTAGTTGTTCTACCTTCGTAATGGAAGTGGAATGAAACAGATAATTTTGGGCGTTGGGTACCCAAACACGATCTGCCTTGTTGGCGAGCCTCGCTAGAGACACAACAACATTTCCATGCACGGAATTTAGGTGCTTACCATCGTAGGGAACGAGGCCACATCACATGTAGCAGTCTGGAGATTCCCCGGTTTGCCTGTGCAAAATTCCAACCAAAATTCTATAATTGTAAACTTAGGCAACCGGTGTGGTTTGTTGAAATGCTTGCTGAGTTCGAATGCTTTACTTTCTCATCGCCAATTTTTGCTTGGCGCTCGCTTTGGTTGCCACGCGTGTAACGAAAATGAAAGCACACTGGTTCGTTTAAACCATACGGTATTTTTAGTGCCCGCGTTATTCCCTTTCTTATCTTGATGTGTATCTTATTCATGTCGGAACAAACGGTAAAACCATCGCCGCGTCGCCTTTGCCAAAGCTACTTGTTTTATCTACGCTTGTACCGAAAAAGACTTGCTCCTGTCGTGTCCCCGAATACACGTGTTTCCGCTCCGTTCGTTCGTTCGTTCTGGTATTCGCCTCATCGGAGCATCGTCGTCGTATATGCGTTTACAGTTCGGGTGTTGAGCTTCGCTTAATATTCGCTTACAGGCCGCAGTCCTTGTCGGTACCACGAACCTGCGCTCCGGAACATATTACAAATTTGGCGTCGCGGTCAGTTAACGCAGGATGTACAGAAATAATTCGGCACAGAATTTACCTCGTCAACCGCCAGTTTATCACCCGGATAACGATTTCGAAGATTGGTATTGGGTAATGATGAACTATTATTCCGGAGTTCCAGAGCAATTGCTGGGCCCCTGTTTTATCAGCTACCTGGGGCTGGAGGCGGTACAATTGTTCCGTACAATGCAAGTTCCAGTCGATGTGCCATTTGAACGTATCATTACCGCACTTTGCAGGTTGTTCCTAAGGAGAAACCACGAAAGTTTCCTGTCCCGCGCGAAAGCTGCGACCGCGATCGGTGAGTGGAATTCTGTTACCTCACAAGCGGTGTCGCATACGAATTTTATGATCGGTACCGAACACATTGCTCTTTCGGAAGTGGATGTCGCTTTGCCAATGCCAGATGACCTCGCTCCTATCTATGGATCTCAGGACACTATCGCAATACTACCGCATTTCGTCTCTGAGATCGAAGATTTGATTGTTTGGGAAACGGCTACATCGTCATCCCAAGTTCCAAGGGAGGAAGCGCTTTGTACTGCAGTTACCGATTGTACCGAACTGTCAACTCCGGTAATATCTTTCGCCACAGCTTGCGTCGTGCAGACACAGCTAACTTCGCACTACGACGAAGCAGTTATTTTTCCTGAACGCGCTTACTTATCTCCGTCGTATCCTGACATCGACAACACTTGTGCCTACACGGTGGAGTCGACAGCGAAGCCATTTTCCCCTTCAGTACCGTTCATTTTAGTAGATATTTCCCGCCGACCACCGCATAGTGATTCGATAACTTTTCTCCAACCTCGGCCTCATTGCTTAGCATTATTTGCCACGCGTCGTACAGATATTGTCACGATGCATTTGCTATTACGAGTTGTGTCTCCGTCTATAACGCACAGTTTAACTTTGTTTTTCAAAGCGGCTGGTCCGTTCATTGCATTTTCGCACCGGATGTTGCATAGCGCGCTACCCGTACCAATGCTGCACGGTCCTGGCCCACCATAACGATTTCTGATCACATGTGCTGTGGAAGCACATATGTTGGCAGCGACTGCATCTGTTCTTTGGGCACTGAGGACAGGGCCTCTCGGAGAAGGGGGCAGTGTAACGCAAATGAAGGCACACTGGTTCGTTTAAACCATACGGTATTTTTAGTGCCCGCGTTATTCCCTTTCTTATCTTGATGTGTATCTTATTCATGTCGGAACAAACGGTAAAACCATCGCCGCGTCGCCTTTGCCAAAGCTACTTGTTTTATCTACGCTTGTACCGAAAAAGACTTGCTCCTGTCGTGTCCCCGAATACACGTGTTTCCGCTCCGTTCGTTCGTTCGTTCTGGTATTCGCCTCATCGGAGCATCGTCGTCGTATATGCGTTTACAGTTCGGGTGTTGAGCTTCGCTTAATATTCGCTTACAGGCCGCAGTCCTTGTCGGTACCACGAACCTGCGCTACGGAACGGATTACACGCGCGACTCCTCTGTGTGCTGTGTTTGCTCCGTTTCCCTAGCTAGAGCGTCCACGGTGTCGTTCGTTTACAGCTAGCTAACAGGGAATCTTTTGCTGAACCAATAAACGTTTCCCTGAAACTCGACCTGTCTTCTGGAATCGCTTTCTGGGCTCCCGGAACAAGCAATCCTCTAAATTGGTGACCAAGGATCCGGATCAACCTCAGCGACGGATATTTGGAACTTTTCTCTGTTGAGCTCGTTCCTTTTTTTCATATTTTCCGGTTTACTTTTGCATACGGTAGTTTTTTTGCGTCAATTTTTCAAGCCATGGAATCTGTAGTCCATAAGGTCGAGTCTCTACTTAGCGTTGTATCTCTCTCAGTTCCGCCTTTTTGGGACATCCATCCTCTTTTGTGGTTCGCTCATCTTGAGACTGAGTTTTATAACCACAGAATCACTTCCCT
>CALYDF020005367.1:0-14437 GCA_944474145.2 Dicrocoelium dendriticum | reverse complement strand
AATTTTCGTTGCTCCTGACTTTTTAAGTTTTCGGATTCAAATCTTTTCGCACATCGGCCTGGGTACACTCATTCAATCGGGCTCGATCAGGTCTACCCATTTCGCGATCTCTCTCGAGGCTACAATTAACGGATCAACGTCTAACGCCGGTTTTCAATTCGGGCTGTGTTTCAACCTTGTCGTTCGCCTACGAGTGCACCACTTTTCTACCTTCATCAAGGTTTTTGGAATTAACGGAAAGCTTATTGCTAGCTCTACTTCAGGAGACCTAAACCAACACTGTCGGTAGCTGAATAAGGCGACTAGAAGCAATTCCATCTTCGTACGCTACCTTGGTTGACCAAGAGCTCTCACGCTGCATTGTGAATCGCGTTCTATCGAACGCACACAAATCTCTTTGTTTGGCCGGATTTGTGCGTGTGCGCCTGTTGGAACTTGCGGCATAACGTGACACACGGAGTTGACCTCAGGGATACCTGTGCACGGAGCGGTCGATCACTGCAGGACAGTCTACCCTTGGCGGAATTTGGACAACTGAGCACTCTTACATCCGGTTGGTTTGTATCATTGGTTGTATCTGAAACAGTGGCCTGTCTGTTGACTTGAATAGGTAAATCACTGGACCTTAGCGACCTTTGTTACTCCAGAATTCACGCTTGGTTATAGCATATACTATAGATAGCTTTGATTTTCTCATTTACAAGATTGATGACTGCCATTAAAACTCGTGCAATGAGGAAAAAGCGTGTGGAAAACCGAATAATCACGGTAAATAATGTTGCCGTCACGAGTGTCGAGGAACCTGTGCCCTGTTGCACACATTCCGAGGCTGGGATACAAGAGCAGGTAAATAAGTCCAAAGAACAAATCACAGAAAGTTCAGTTAGTGTTGTCGACCTTATATCTTCACTGTCAGCCAAAATAAAGACGTTGGAAAAACAGTTAGAGGAACAAAATGAGAAACTAAAGTTGTTTGACTCATTCGGAGATCTCCTAATGTCAGTTTCATACATAATTCAGTCTCCGGCTAATCCAGAGCAAAAGCACAAAATTGGAGCCTTAAACTTCCTAAATGCAATCGCCTCTGAGGTTAATCAAAGATGCAGAAGGGGAAAAAACGTCATCGCCCTCAACATAGCTGACAATATCGCAATTGACAACATTAGACGCTCTGTTTCGAGAGCGTGCAACATCGCTGAAACCGATATTAGTTGTAGAAGACTGAGGAAAAAATCTTTGCGTTTTCCTTGTCCGACTCTGTTCAGCTTCCGTAGCGAAAGTCTCGCAAATTCGTTTATCAAAAGTCAAAATACTTTAAGATCTGTCCCGAAATTTTGCAAAGTTATTCTATTCGTAGACAGGTCACCTTTGCAACGTGAGCTTCAACGCATGAGTGCAACTAATGTCTCGCCTGAGCCGAAGCAGAGTCATCCTCCCTGCGCGCTTCCTGGATTGCAAAGAAGGAGATCATTCAACAGTGTTTGGTTCTCCCCTTCTAAAAAGGCAGATAATGTTAGCGAGGCCACTCTCCACACGAACGATGCTAAGACTGGCGACAACGTAGTGGAAATTGAGATGCTCACGCCCCCACACCACATTAATCTTGTAGTCCTAGGAAATAGTGTAGCTTCACTCAATGCACCACATTCTGACAAACCAGTAGGGATTGGCATCAATCCCCACATCACTATTGAAACAGATACAAGACCAAAAACAACAAATGGGACTGTCGATAGCTCCAGTGAAGGTACGTTACGGCCCATTGACATTATGACTACACATAGCAGCAGTGGTCATGGTTCGCGTCCTAAGCGTCTTAGATCAAACAGGGGCCTTCGTGCTGGAGAGGTGACTCCCCGTGTCCCAATGACAGTCGTGAATAATATTGCAGCTGCACAGAGTGGCAAGCCAAAATTCCCCATTGTTCCTGAGATGAGCCAAGGCTGTTCTCCTGGCAGGCCTGTACATGGCTTTGCTGAATCACAGACCACTTATTTATGCCCCTATCCATACTCTATTCCGCCTCCTCCTCTCACAATGCCTTCTGTGAGCCCTTCGGCAATGACACCCTACCCAATTAAGCTCAATCGCCCCAACTTACCACAGCATTCTTTTTGCATTCCCCCACCCCCCACCCTAATCCCGATAGGACTGGCGAATCTCACGGTAAGGGATTTGCTGCGGAAGGCTTTAGAACTAATGTGATTGCAAGAATAAATACTGGACGGAGTGATAAACAACGCCAGGAGCTTGTAAAACTAGTGATAATTAATATCCGTTCTCTGTTGAATAAACATCACTTACTCCGCACCTTTATAAGTCTGAATAAACCAGATATGATTTTACTCACTGAAACCTGGTGTCATGATTCTATGCCCAGCCAGCTGCTTTCTATCGAAGGTTATAAGCTTATTAGAAGTAATCGAAAACAAGGCAGAGGAGGTGGTTGCATAATTTACTACTCACAGAACCTCACTGTGTCTGAATTCACACTTCCACTTATATGCCCCACTATTGATTCCGCTTGGTTACTCTTGTCCTTTGGAATAAGCGAATTCTTGTAGGCTGTATATACCGCTCACCACGGACCAGCCTCAGTGATGAGAACCAGTTGCCTGACATCTTCAATTACATACATACATACATCGGACCTTGGTTCCTTCGATAAAGTTGTAGGTGGAGATTTTAATCTACCAGATATCTGTTGGTCAAACTTAGTAACAAACGCGAAACATGCAGGGTTCATAACCTCCGTCATCACTGGTGGTTAGGAGCAACATGTTCTCTTGGCTACCAGGGGAAAAAATATATTAGACCTACTTTTTACCTCAGGCACCTCCCAGATAGCTACTGATGTAATTGACGGTCTCCCTGGATGTGATCACAAAATAGTCAGGTGTAAACTTATAGCTGAGTCGTCGCATGTGAGGTTTGCGATGGTTCCACACTTCCTGCGAAATATTAAGTGGGTAGATTTCTCAGCTTTGCTTAGGGTCCAAAATTGGGACCATTTCTTTCTTTCGTCTGATATTAAGGGAGCCTCCGATATCTTCTATGACAATGTGGCTATGTGCTTAAGCATACTTGCCTCCTGTGATAATACGAGAGTCTCTTCTAAATACGCTAACAATGCAAAGGACAAGCGGAAAATTCGAGTGCCAACTCGAACATTTGAACGTACTCATGACTTTAGTGTATTATTGAGACTCCAACGCCTTATAATTGAGATGGACATGAAACATCGAACTCGTCTCATGCAGGAAGAACGACGGGTTGTAAATAGTAGTAATACAAGTCAACTGGTGACTGCATTACTGAGGAAAAGGAGAGGTAGCAAAACTGACCTACCCTCCCACATCGTCATGCCTGAAGGTGACTGCACTGATTCCCCAATCGCCATGGCAGGAGCCTTTAACTCATACTTTGCTAGATCCTTTAATGTTGAAAAAGAAACCCTGGATTTGTCAAACTCATTTCACTTCTCTGAACAAGTCCCAGCGATCGAACTTAGTGTTGCTACGATAAAACGTATGATTACTTGTCTACGACCATCCTACAGACCTGGCCCCGATGGGATCTCTTCTGCTTTAATCAAACACGGTGGAGATGATATCCCTCTTATAGTATTAAATATCTCTTTGTCTCTCCAGTCTGGTCAATACCCCGAACGTTGGAAAACGGCTACGGTTATACGGTGACATAAGTCCTGGACGAAAACTGACATCCGGAACTACCGCCCCATTAGTCACACAGCCATTCTCTCACGCATGCTAGAGAGAATTGTCAAGGAACATTTGGTTGCGTTCCTAATATCGCACAAACTTCTCTCACCTTCACAGCATGGCTTCCTGAAGTCTCGCTCGTGTGTTACCTGTCAAGTTGACTTCCTTAACCATCTAACTGAAGCAATTGACTCAGGTCTTCAGTGCATTGTCATCTTCCTCGACATGCAAAAGGCTTTTGACAGAGTCCCACACAAAAAGCTGTTATGTAAATTAAGTAAGTACGGTGTTACAAACCCGCTTTACTCTTGGATCCAATCTTACCTTGTAGGACGGTCGCAAGTTGTGGATATCAATGGTTATATCTCTTCACCTCGTCCGGTTACCAGTGGAGTGGTGCACGGCAGTGTCTTAGGCCCGTTGCTCTTCCTACTTTAAATGACCTGGTTTCTGTTATACAATTTGGGAACCCTTATTTGTTTGCTGATGACTTAAAGGTGGTTTTCACGTTCCCAGCTTCTCAGCGTACCGCTGAAGTTAACAATATCCAAAGCGACTTGGAAGCCATTGAGAGATGGGCTGATATGTGACAGATGACATTTGCAACATCGAAGTGTAGTATTCTATCGTATGGATGTCAGATAGCAGCAGAAGTGTTCAGGCTTCATGATGTAGTCATTCCCATCAGCCAGTCTGTTCGTGACTTAGGTTTAAGATATTCTAGTTCGTTAAACTTTAGCGAACATACAAATAATATAGTGAAAAAGGCTAAGCAGTCGGTCGGGCTCATATGCCACCTGTTAACCTTAAAAAAAACCAGACTAATTGCTTTCAAAATCAATATCTGGCCTTTGCTTGAATATTGTTGTGCTGTGTTCAGTAACTTGCGAAAGGCTGAGAGAGAGAGAGCCATTGAGAGAGAGAAAGAGCCATTGAAAACGTCCAACGCGCCTTTACGAGGCGCATATTTGGCTGTTCAACCGCTCTTTCATACCGAGATAGGTGCAAGCAACTGCATCTTGAACCTCTGTGGTTACGAAGAATGCAACTAAATCTGTGCTTCCTCCACAAACTCGTGTGGCGGAAAGCATATATTGGAACCTATCAATTGCAATTTCGGGAAAACACCACTTATGAACTGCGAGATAACGAATGCATATTCTATTTACCTAAATTCAAGAGCAGTCCAAGGAGAAATTTCTATCTTCTTAGGTATGGCTCCATTTGGAATAAGCTGCCAAAAGAGATTAGATGTATTGAACATTTCTGCATGTTCAAGAAAATGATAAAGGCTTATCTGTCAACGGACAGAGCGAAATGGATCTTAAACATTCAATTTGATGATGAAAAACTGTATGAAGAAGGGCCGGATCATGTATGATACCGGAGAACATCAACTCTACTGCACCAGAGAAAACTTGATCAGCTAGGATGAGCTGATACAAACCGCTTCTTATGCTATTCCTTAACGCTACCTTCCATGCGGTTTTACTCCCTTTAAACTCAATTCATAGCAACTGCCTTCTGTTTAAAACCGAGAGCAAAATTATTTACTGGTGTGACGTCAGGAGCTATTTTCGTAATTTTCCCCACAAATTGATTAATTCGTAATATTGTTCTGCGATCCCTTTCGCTACATTTGTTCTCCAGTGCTAATCCCCCTCTTTTATGAAGTTAACAGTCCAGAAACATATACTTGAATTCAGGGATGGCAATAACTGATTCCCTACGCGACTTTTGCATATGGACAACTCGTACAGTCATCTGTCTCCGGCTGTCACGCTACACAATTTATCGTATGATCGGCTCGATCGATTTCTACGCCGATGTACAAAACATACCTGCCTATTTTTTACATTAACGATATAGTACCTCTTTCACATAATTCTTCTTTTCTATATTCTTCCTTATTTCATAGTTGGCCACGGCTGGGCTGATCTCCTGTGGTGACGGATTACAGCTTCCAGATTATAAAAGACGTTACCTATGCAGGGCAAATTGCCACAAACTGACTGGCGTATAAAAAAGTGCCATAATAGAATGATCCGCATGACGGACTGGGCTGAGCCTTCATGGCCCATAATACACGTTCAAAAACAGCTCTAAAATGAACAAAACATATGATATACAGGTGATGGCTCATATGCTACTATGCCACACCGGCACACGGCCAGTTATTGCATGGAAGTGCGAGCGAAACCTTTCGAGGGAATACCTTGCATGGAAGCAGGTCCCCTGGGGATGGTTCCACGAGTGGCCGTATTACTTTAACTGGACATCTGTTTAAATATGCTTACGTTATTTTTCCTGCATTTTATTTTCTTTAATGCCTTAATCCTGCTAATTAGTTTAGCACCTGTTTTGGATCCATTGTAAAAAGCGTGAACAAATTGATTATTTTTTTGCGATTCTGTTGTACACATTGATCGGACCACATGGTTGGACTGCACCTCGAAACACCGAGGAACATAACATTTACTTATTTACTTATTTAACATCCGTCGTTTCGGTGAGAGAACTCTAGTCTGTGAGACAACTATCCGTAGGTTGCTGTTTGCTGACGACTGTGCGTTGTTTTCACACAGCGCGGATGAGTTGCAGCACATGACTAGTGCTCTGGCTTCGACAGCGGCGAAATTCGGGCTCACCATCAACACAAGCAAAACTGTCTGTCTCTTTCAGCCTTCACCGGAGATGCAATCTTCAATATTGCCGCGAATCAGCATTGGTGCTGAAGTATTGGAAACCACCTCCCGTTTCAGCTACCTTGGGAGTGTGATGTCGACTGATCAGCAGCTACACAGTGAGCTGCGTATTCGCGTGTCGAAAGCAGCGGCAGCATTCGGGAAGCTTGAGTACCGACTGTGGAACAACCATCAGCTTACCAGTGGCACGAAGCTGATGGTGTACAAATCCATGGTACTGTCCGTTCTTCTATACGGTAGTGAAACGTGGACGATGTACCGTCGGGATGTGCGATATCTCGAGCGGTTCCATCAGCAATGTCTGCGACGAATTTTGCGGATCGGCTGAGGCGACAGAGTTGCAGACACGGAAGTTTGCGCCGAAGTAGGATGTATACAGTGGACTGCATACTTTTATTGAGACACCTGAGATGGCTCGGTCATGTGAGCCGTATGGATTCGACGCGGATACCGAGACAACTCTTATACGGTCAGCTGAGTATTGGGAAGCGGCACTTGGGGAAACCAAAGTTACGTTACCAGGACATGATTAAGGTGAGCCTCACACATTCTAAGTTTGATTGCAGATCATGGGAATCGAAGGCAGTTGATCGGCGTGTATGGCGCGATCTAATCACGAAGGCAGTTGCTGAAGTGCGGGAGAAAGTCCTCATGCATGCAGAGAAGAAGCGGCAAGTGCGGAAGCGGCAAGCGCCGATGAGTTGTACTCCATCGACATCAAGCGCATGGTGCTGTAGAACATGCGGTCGCGAGTGCCTTAGTCAGGCAGGCGAAGTGAGCCATGAGCGAGGCCACTCGGGACTACTACCGAAGCGACGACGGGTTCTGCAGAGAACATAGGCAGAACCGGCGCAGCGTTTGTAGATACGCTGCATTCGATTTACTAACCGCGTGCTTGCATGCTAAGTCTCTTTATTTCAGGTGGTGGGTTTTCAATTTTGTCCTAATGCCTTTCTTTATCCTATAAATGTCTAGAGTCTAGTGTCTAGTGAGCCATGAGCGAGGCCACTCGGGGCCACTACAGAAGCGACGACGGGTCCTGCAGAGAAGTATTCAAAACCGGCGCAGCGTCTGTAGATACGCTGCATTCTTTTTACTAACCGCGTGCTTGCATGCTAAGTCTCTTTATTTCAGGTGGTGGGTTTTCAATTAAGCCTTAATGCTTCTTTCTCATATAAATGTTTACCTGTACTCTATTCCATTAACTTGCACACCTCGCTTAAGCCAATTGTATTCGATTTCCATAACATTTTTGTGTTCGTGGCATTTCCGTATAGTATACTTTCTTACCTCGTGGACTTATCTAGGATTCGTTTGTAAACAACTTATTTCATATGCTCATTAACTTAAGGTTCATGTCACCGTTTCCTTATGCATCAATAGAGTTATTTTCTTTCTTTCTCTCTCTCTCTCTCTCTCAAGTGTTTGGCTGTTGTTTGATATCCCCGGTGTGGCTGCGCTTGATGTGCATGTTGACAAGTTGCCTACCTGTCTATTACCCACTACCTCGTCCATACTGGCTCCAGGAGACAGTTGGTCGTTGCTGGAGGGGACGGGGTGCACGGTCCTTGTGGCCGTGTTAGGATCAAAGAGTGGTTCCATGCACTCAGTGTGGAGCGGAATACGGTCCAGCCACCGCCTTGTGTGCGCTTGATTTCCAAATACAGTGTGCTTGTTTGCCTGTGAAGGAGTGTGGGCCGGCTTCGTTGATGAAACGTGGTTCCCATCCACATGCCTCCCGGTCTTATCCCTTCGGGTTTACACTGGATATGGAGTGTGTGGTTGGAGCTGTGGGTGGTGCAGCGCAAGCCATCCATGGTCCCACTGTAGGCGCAGGCGTCCTGTGGCTTGCCACAGTGACAGGCAAATCCGAAACCGGATGCCGCCAACCATGTATTGCTTTCATGTATTGCTGCACAATAGCGGAGGTGTTTTCCCACCTCTAGCTGATGTGTATAATGATGATGATGAGGGGGATAGACAAAGGAACTCACAACACAAACGCCATTGGGGCCGGCTCCAAGCCATAGCAGCAAGTGTGTCCAACCAAACGTGTTCACCGTGCTTAGGACCCCAGACAGTCGGGATGCACCAACCGACGCCAACTTCGAAGTAAGGGTTTTCATCTCTCTCGACCAAGTCATCGCTTGGCTTCCCCTCCTCCTCTTCCAACCGCACCCACAACGCTCAAACAATGCACGTCGTGAGAGTCGGTGTGCTGTCATACGCAACACGTGGCCCAGCCCTCGGAGCATGGTGCGTGATATAATGGTGTTGAGCGGTTCACTCGCTCTTCCTGCACCAAATAATCGACGCCGAACACGCCCATTGCTCACGCGGTGCTCCCACCGGACATGAGCTAAGCTGCGAAGGCGGCGATGATCGAATGTGATGAGCCTCTTTATGTCTGTCGACCTGATGGGCCAGGTGTCAAAACCATATGGGAGTGTTAAACAGACGGCTGCGGTATAAACTCTGCCCTTCAGGGCGAGAGTAATATCGCGTCTACACCACAGGTGGCGGAGATTGGCAAAAGCACCTCGGGATTTTACTTATACGGTTCGTAACCTCATCTTCAATCCCACGGGTACTTGAATTCCTGAACGACTTCTAGCAGATCACTACAAAGCGTTAGCGCAGGGTTGGGTCCCTGTCAATACTGGAGAAGTACTTTGCATTTCGATGAAGCAAAGCATAGTTCAAAACGATTAACAGCCAGTGCTAATCGGTCCTGTGCTGCTTGACATGTTTGAGAGCTGTCACAGATTAGGACAATATCGTCCTACTCTAAATCAAGAAGTCGCTCACCAGGAAGTAGCTCCACACCTATGTCGTGTCCAGCAAACGCTGTTTCTACGATTTATAAATAGCGAAATTAAAGAGGAAAGGAGACAGCGGGCAACCTTGGCTCACACCGCTGGTGATACTGAAGCGTGGCGACAGTTTGCCATAAACCCTCACTCTGCCCGAACTATGCGCGTACAGCGCCTTGATAATGTTTACATATGTATCAGGCACACCTTAGCAGACAGTCCCAAAGCGCACGTCGATCGACTGAGTCGAAGGCACCTTTTATATCAAGAAACACGACAACGGTGGGTCGCCAATAAACAGGGCGGTGCTCCAACAATTGACGCAACGTGAAGATGTGGTCGATACAGCCCCGACCTCGAAGAAATCCGGCTTGATCTGCACGAACCTGGCTTTCACGAGTACCAGTCAGTCTGTGGAGAATGATAGATGCAAACAATTTAGGGGCAATGGAGATCAGACTGATCTCTCTATGGTTGCCTCATTCCGAACGGGAATTTCTCTTGAAAATTGGGACAATGGCGGTGGTTCCAGTCTGTCAGGACAATCTTCTGCTCCCAACGTTTCACTAGCAACTCGTGTACATCATCTATAAGAGCAGGTCCCCCGAATTAGAAGAGGGCTGAGGGAATTCTAGCTGCCCCTGCGGCCTTATGCAATTTCAACGGCCTGATCTCACGTTCGACTTCTGCGCGTGAGGGCGGATCCAAGGAGACGGCCCAGGGAGAAGGGCGCTCAATGCCTGAAGAAGAAAGCGATAACGCAGGTTTGTTAAATTGCCTTGCAAAGTGTTCAGCCTAACGCTCCAAGCGTTTTGACAGGCTGTGGATCAGCTGCCCACTCCCGTCGCGTATGGTCTCGCTAACACCAGGTCTCATGCTGCCTGTTTCCTGTATCAGACGGGATGAATACCAACGGCAGCTGCGGTTTCCATCTCAAAGGCACGATGAGACCAGCAGGTTTCGCGGTCCTTCTTCAGGCTAGCACGTAGTTGTGTCCTGAGATTTTTGTGAGCCTCATTGTATTCGCTTCCAGCCGGAATATGTCGGAGAGCATCCATAAGTTCCAGAGACTGTGTAGACACCCAATGTCCGGCTTGGCGATTTGCTTTGCCACATGAAGACATGCCTGCTAACAACAGCGTTTGACGAATATGCGACCAGTGATCATCAACGGTGTTTAGTGGGCGCTTACTCAGCCCAGATATCAGCGCATTTTGGTACACATTCAGAACATCTGGCTGCGCCAGCTTGCTGGTGTCAATCCGTTCACATCGACGTTGCGGACGTCCACCGAAACGCATCAGGAGGTCGGCACAGACAAGTGCGTGATCAGAGTCCGCGCTCGTGCTCCAAATCGAGTGACAGTTCTGGACACAGCCTCTCCAGCGGTAACTGATCGTGATATGATCGATTTACGTTCATGGCTGGCCCGATGCTGCTGGGCGCTAAGTCACTCTTCTGTGGGTGCTGTGTCGAAAGTTAGTGCTCACAAGAAAGAGACGAACACCTTCACACAGCTGTAGCAATCGCTCACCATTATCATTACGGGAGCCTACACCATGTTGGCCGCCCAGATGAAGTTCATCAGAGGGCAATTTTCCGACTTGGACGTTTAGGTCGCCAGCCAACACCACAGTATCCGTGCTTCTTCTGTAACGAAGGAGCTCGTGAAGTTGCTGATAGAAATCATTTTTTACCGAATCAGTGCTACAGTTTGTAGGGGCGTAGGCCGCAATGACAAACAGGCACCGTTTGTCCTCGCGCGACTTCGTAGCACGGAACGAACCAGCTAATCTAACGGCGCACATCCTACTGTTTACTGGGATCCAATCGATCAGGGCAGCTTCAGCCCGGGGACTCAAAACAATGCCGACGCCAGCTTAACCAGCATTTGAAGCTGCATCATCGCCAGACAGGCGCAATGAGAATGTGCCGCCAGTGTCGCATGTGGGGGATCTCAGGGTAAGCACGGAGCTCGAACCTTGCAGACTAGTTTCTGATAAAAAGCAAATATCGATCGAGGGTCTCTAGTGTGCGGGCAAGTGCTACTTGTTGGCCAATCTGCAGCAAAGTGCGCACGTTGAGGCAGGCCAGTCTTAGCGAGACACGGGGACTCCAAAGGGAAACGGATGAACTGACGTTGTCCGCTTGGTTGAACATGGACTTGTCGACTGCATTGGAGCGAGGCCCTGCAATTATGAGTGATTTGAAATTAGAAGACAAGCGACCATTGAAGTTAGCTGGGGGAGGGTCAAGAATTGGGGGATTGAAAATGGGGGGGATATAAGTAAAGTTGGAGCGGGACGATAAGGATGAAGAAGCGTAAGAAGGGGTATAAGAAGACGGGAAGGCCTGAGCAGTAGCATCTATACCCCTATCTACCATGCTCGAAGCAGCGGATAGGGCGCCGTTTATTATCCTCTGCGACGGCCGGAGTATCAAGAAATTGTTGTAGGAAAGGTTCATTGTATTGCTTGGATCCCAGTCAGTAGCCGGATGTGTGCGGTCCGATTGACTGGCTCGTTTAAAGCTTCAAAGTCGCGCGGGACTAATAGGTGTCTATTCATCATCGCTGCCTATGCGCCCACAAACTGTAGCGATGATTCGGTAAAGAACGACTTCTACCGCCAACTGACCCAGCTCCTTCGCCACAGAAGAAGCACGGACACTGTTGTGCTGGCGGGGAATCTGAACGCACAAGTTGGAAAGTTGTCCACTGATGAAATGCATCTGGGCGGTCAGCACTGTGTCGGATCCAGTAATGTTAACGGTGAACGGTTACTTCATTTGTGTGAAGATGCCCGCTTATCTCTTGCGAGCACTAACTTCCGACACAGCACCCGTCAAATAGTGACTTGGCGCCCAACAGCCTCGAACCAGCCTTGGACGCAAATCGATCACACCGCAATCAGTTACCGCTGGAGAGGCTGCTTCCAGAACTGTCGCTAGATTTGGAGCACATGTGTGGACAACGACCATGCACTTGTATGTGCTGACATGCGGATGCGATTTGGCTGACGTCCATGACAACGCTGTGAGCGCAGTGATACTAGCCAAATGAGGAAGCCAGTTCTTCTGAATGTCTATCAAAGTACGCTGACTTGCGAGTCGAGTAAGCACTCATTGGAGATAATTGAAGGTCACTGGTCGCATGTTCACTAGACTTTACTAGCAGCAGGCAAATCCTCATGTGGTAAGTCTACTAGCCAACATGGACATTGGGTCTCTCCGCGGTCTCTGGAACTTATCTATGCTCACCGGCATATTCCGGCTGGAAGCGTACACAATGAAACTCGCAAAGAGCTCCGGGCAAAACTCCGCACTAGCCTGAAGAGACCGCGAATTCTGGTGTCTTCGTGCGTCAGAGATGAAAGTGGCCGCTGTCCTTGGAAACCAGTGCAAGTTATTCCGTCTGATACGGGAAACAGACAGCAGGAGACTTAGTGTTAGTGAAACAATTTGTGATGAGAGTGGACAGCCTATTCACAATTTGTCAAAACGTTTGAAGCGTTGGACTGAGCGTTTTGAAAAGAAATTCAATCGACCTGAATTGTTCGATTCCTCACCGGCCAGTGATTGCCCTGTTCCTTGGGCTGTCCCTTTGGATCCGCCTTCTCGCTCAGAAGTCAAACGTGACATCGGACTGTTGAACAAAGCCGCAGGACTAGATGAGCTTCATCCAGTTCTCTTCAAATTCGAGGGCCCAGCTCTTGTTGATGATTTATATGAATTACTAGTGAAACTGTGGGAGCAGGAAACTCCCAACCGATTGGAGCCGCTCTGTTATTGTTCCCATCTTCAAAGGGGACTCGCGCTCGGAATGCGGCAACCATAGAGGAATCAGTCTGATCCCCATCGCTTCCAAATTACTTGCTTATGTAATCCTTCACAGACTGACTGGCGCTCGTGAAAGTCAGATTCGTGAGGAGCAAGCCGGGTTTCGTTGGGGTCGTTGCTGCATTGACCACATCTTCAGTTTGCGTCAATTGTTGGAGCACCGTCACACATATTGGCGGCCCACCGTAGTCGTGTTCCTTGACATCAAAGGTGCCTTCGATTCGGTTGATCGAAGTGCCCTTTGGGACTGTCTACTCAGGAAAGGTGTGCCCGAGAAATATGCAAATATTATCCGAGCATTACACGCGCCTAGCAAGGGCAGAGTGATGGCTTACGGTAAGCTGCCCCCACCCTTCAATATCTCCAGCGGTGTGAGACAAGGATGCCCGTTGTCACCTTTCCTCTTCAATTTCGTTATTGGCGAAGTCATGAAGATTGCGTTTACAGGACACGATGTAGAACGGGTGAAGCTACTCCCAGGAGAACTTCTTGACTTGGAGTATGCAGACGACATTGCCCTCATCTATGACAGCTACCAGACGTGCCAAGCTGTACTGGACAGACTAACGCTGGTTGTCAGCCGCTTCGGGTTTTGCTTCGCACCATCAAAGTGCAAAGCTTTCCTCCAAGATTGGTCTGGACCGCCCCCTACGCTGACCCTTAGTGGGGATCAGCTGGAAGTTGTTCAGAAATTCAACTACCTGGGAAGTTGTATCAGCATCCTTGGGGTCGAAAACGAGATCACGAACCGTATAGCAAAAGCTCGAAGTGCTTTTGCTAACCTTCGCCACCTATGGCGGCGGCGCGACATCACTCTCCCCCTAATGGATAGATTGTACAATGCAGCGGTACGTTTGACCTTACTGTACCGTTGCGATACCTGGCCCCTTAGATTAGCAGACATAAATTGGTTAGTTACGTTCGACCATCGGTGCCTTCGCAGTTTGGCTCACATCTGGTTGGAACACCGCGTGAGCAACGGGCGTGTTTAACGTCTTGTTTACGGCACAGGAAAAGGAACTGAACCGCTCAACACCGACATTTCACGCACCAGGCTCCGATGGCTCGGCTACGATTTGCGCAGGCCCGCCTAGCGATCCCGCGACGTGCGTTGTTTGCGCGCCGGGGATATGGATGGAAGAAGTGGTGGCCAAGCGATGACTTAGTCGAGAAGAATGAAGGCCCTCACTTCGGAGCTGGCCTCGGTTAGAGCTTCACGGTTCCCTGGTTAAAAAGCAAAAGACGATGAAGACGTTTGGCAAGGTACACTTGCTGACGGGGTTAGGTGCCGACCTCAGTAGCGTTCCTGCTGTAAGTTTCTTTGTCCCTCCCCATCCCTTTTAGCCTCGCCCTCCAACCA
>CALYDF020005366.1:0-14424 GCA_944474145.2 Dicrocoelium dendriticum | reverse complement strand
GAGTAGACGCAGCCTTGCTTCACACCAGAGACAACTGTAAAGTCATCCGAGGTCCCTCCGCTCAGCTGCACCGTCGCTCGCATACCACAGTGCAGACATTCAATTAAACTTACAAACTTACGCGGGCAACCAAATTTACCCAACACCAGCCACAGTGCCTCGCGGTTCACCGTATCAAATGCCTTGGTGAAATCAACAAAAAGCGAGTACAAAGGCTGGTGTCGTTCTCTGCACTTCTCTTGCAACTGACGAGCCGCAAACACCAAATCTAAGGTGCTGCGACCCGAACGGAATCTACATTGCTCTTCCGCCACGTTTGGTTCCACAATCTGACTCACGAGGCGATTGAGCAGGATTCGGGCAATCACCTTGCCTACACAACTCAGCAAGTTGATGCCATGATAATTCGTGCAACATTGCTTGCTACCTTTGCCCTTGTACAGTGGTAGCACAAGGGCATCCTTCAGCTCAGCAGGCACATCCTCCTCAATCCACACGCGTTGCACCTGGTAATGCAGCGCAGTGAACAACGCGGGTCCACCGTGTTTCAATACTTCAGGTGGGATCCCGTCACCTCCGGCACATTTGCCGTTTCGCAGCTGAGCAAGTGCTCTCTGCGTCTCATCCAGTCTCGGCGTATCCGCCAGATCCGCCTTCACATCGTGCTGCTTCAGGCCATTCAATGTAGGCCAGTCAATCTCTGAACGGTTGTTCAAGAGACAGTCAAAGTGTTTCCGCCAGACCTGCATTATGTCTGCAGTCTGGGTGCAGGTAGCGCCTGAACTACCATCGAGCAGTGTCCTCAGCGGCTCCAATCTCGGCCCATACACCGCCTTCAAGGAGTCAAAGAATTCCTTGTGTTGACGGCGTTCGGCGTAGCATTCCATCTGCTTCGCCTTCTCCGTCCACCATGCATTTTTAATGCGACGGAGCTCTCGGGTCAGTCGCCGTCGAAGTTTGCGAAACTGACTACTCTTCCCCAAGTCACTGGGGTCTGCAACATGTGCAGCAAATGTTGCATTCTTCTCTGACACCAATGCGTCAATCGTCACATTGTTGTCATCAAACCAATCAGGCCGCTTACAGTTTGCGCGCCCGATGGACTCCTCCGCAGCAGCTGTCACCTGGTCGCGAATGTGGTGCCACAGGTCGACCACTGTGGCTATACAGTCCACATCACCACACAGACGTGCAGCCATCGCCTTCTCCAGCTCAGTACGTTTCGCCACAGTACCGAGGGAGAGAATGTTAAATTTACGCCGATTCACGGCGGGAGTGCAATACATCGATTTACGAAAATATATGTACAGGTTGGTCCGAACCAACTTGTGATCAGTGCCACACTCAGCTCCACGCAGTACACGTGTCATGCGCACTTCACGCATATCACGCTGACGTACGATGACATAGTCGAGCAGGTGAGCGTGACCACTCCGTGGGTGCGTCCAAGTTGCTATATCATTCGCACTCAGTGCAAACCGAGTGTTCGTGATCGTCAGGTCGTGAGTGGCACACAGTAAGAGCAGCCTGTCACCGTTCGCATTCGCTGAACCAATGCCATGCGCATCGATAACATCTGTCCACGCTGATGCATCACGCCCAACGCGCGCATTGAAATCCCCCAGCAGAAATAGTCGGTCGCGCTTCGGCACAGACCGTATCACGGAGGATAGCTCAGTGTAGAACTGATCACGCGTGTCATCAGGATAACACATGGTCGGACCGTACGTGCTTATAAAAGTAGCAAACTTACCTCTTCCGAATCGTAGGCGAACAGTCATCAGTCGCGCGCTGATGCCCGTTGGTTCACCCACCAGCTGGCGATTCAGGCGATCGGATATTGCAAATCCGACCCCATGTTCACGTGGTGCTGAGGCGGCGTTCCCCACCCAGTAGAATGTGTAGCCAGCACTTGCTTCATGTAACTTACCTTGCTCAGCGAGCCGAGTTTCACTGAGCGCCGCAATATCGATGTGGTAGCGCGCCAGCTCCATTGCGACCAGTGCAGTGCGTCGCTCCGGGCGCTCGCTGGAGTTCCGGTCCAGTAGTGTGCGCACGTTCCAGCACCCGATGCTGAGTGCTTTGCGCAGGCATACGATTGCATTGGTGGGCAATCGCACGCGAGGTGGTCGTTGTGCTTCGGAGGTTTGCTTGAGGGACTCCACCCGGAGCCTTTGGCTCAATAGCCTGACCCACAAGGCAGTGGGTGGTTTGGAGGTTTGCTTGAGGGACTCCGCCCGGAGCCTTTGGATCAATAGCCTGACCCACAAGGCAGTGGAGAGCAGATCCAGCTCGGGAATGTGATTGCAGAGACAGATGGGGATCTGCTTGACGGCCGTCACACGCAGCCTTTGAGGTTCTGGAACAGTTATCATATGTTTTGCGACCGTAATTGGATACGCACCTGCGACCACGGCCAGACGCAGGTGGGTTTTTGGCGGGTTTGCACCAATTTGACCGGAGGCTGCCTGGCTTGAGGCGGGCAGTAGCAAACCATTGAACACCCGGAGGTGTCCTCTAACCGTCAGAGACAATGCGTGGCACTCGTGCTCTACGCCAATCGAGCATTGAGAATATCACCCGTAACCTGTTGTCTCCCATGGCTAGGTTTTAGGGGAAGTGGGCCATCGACCACTTCTTAACCTCCGGAGAGGATGGACTAGGATACTGCCAGGGCGCCCAATCCTGACAGGAGAACGACTCGGGTCCTCAGCCAAAGCCTTCGATTAAATGAACACTCGAAAGGCAGCGGGTCTAGCACATGGTCAGTTAGCCGACTCATGCGGATTGGTGTCCTGGACCTTAGCAGGGCGAAGGGCGAAACCTAACTCCCACCCAGCGGTCGCCACGTGGAGGCGCCCAGGACATGAAACTATGGCGCAACAGTAGCAGCAGTGGCTAGACCATCTGTCAGGATCTAGCCACCACCAGCCTCAGCGCACCATAGGCTCTCCCGCCTAAAGACCCCAATATACTGATCACTAAATATACAAGCCGTGTCATAGTCAGTTTGGGAACGGGTCCCGTCTGCTCGTAATAACGCTGGTATAGATAGTTTTGCCCCGTTGCGTCTTTTAACAAGCAAAATAGTTCTTGGGATTATCTTCGGCTGAGTTTGCTAAACCCTGCTCGTATTGCAGACGAATAGTCTTGCGATGTTGCTTAAAATTGTTTCTAATCCCTCGATAACTATCATAGGTACTGGGTGATGGAGCTGCTTGGTAGGTTCGCCAGCACCTAGACAGTTTCTTATGTAGGTATTTGCCTGTGGTATCTATCCATGGAGGCTGTGCCCCTAACCCTCTTTTCCTCATGAGTAGAATATAGGGAGTGAAAACCTCCGTAAGGTATGCCTTCCATTTACCCCAGGCTAACTGAGCAGAGTCAGCCACCGAGATCTCACAGTTCAGAACAGAAGCCTTAACTCGCATTGCACTAAAGTCCGCCTGCCAAATATTCTTATGTAATCCAACAGCTGTCTGTTGGTGCCTTGAAAGAACACACCGAATGGATATACATGCGTGATCGCTGGATCCCAGAGGTTCACCGTATGAAAGGTCAGTCACGAAATCGAGGAAGTCAGCGAAAACCAGATCTAAAGTAGATGGTATTTGGCTGTCCATATACCTACCATCGCAATGAGGCTGTATCTAACCGTGGTGCGATGGTTTGTGTGCCTCAGTGATCCATTGAGCTGTGCAGAGTGGTGCTTACTTTTGCACCTTCAGAGCCAATCATACCAGATTGGTCAATGGTTAGAGGCCAGAAAAACTCAGCCTCCTGGTCCGCCAGGTTAGGGGTTGGAATAAGGGTGGCTCCTGATTCCTTAAAAAGGACCCCTTATATCCCAACGCCAAACCCGCAGCCTTGCTGGCAGGTTTTTGAACCAAAGGCTTTGCTTGAGAACCCTAATCGTTCTCCTGTCTATCCCTGGGCAACCTGACAGTGTCCTGCTTACGAAATACAATGAATTTCTCTTCAAACAGTTTCTTGATGCTCTGGCCACCGCAGAGGATAATAAACGGTGCCCTGTTTGTTGCATCTAGCACGGAGGATAGGGGTTTGGATGCTGCTGCTCAAGCCATCCCATCTTCTTATCCCCCTCTTACGCTTTTTCTATTTTACCTCCCCGTTCCACCTTTATAAATAAATAAATAATTAAATAAATAAATAGTATATTCTCGAATTTCCGAGACACACCTGACCAGGCATGATCAACGTTTACAAGCAATTTATGTTTCGCAACAAACACGTTGCTATGTATGTAATCGGCAATAAGCCGAAAGTTGTCCAAGCTTTGTAAATTGTAAAATTAATCTTGAGGTATAAATTCGTCAAAACATGACGACAAGTTGGGTTATAGTGGGCGTAGTGTAAACAGGCTGGGCATTCCGTTTGTAGAGAAAACTTGTCAGGAAAATATTACATTAGGATTCAGGTCCGCTTGCCAGTATGTAGTTGTGGGCAGTGACTTTATTCAGTGGCGAGTCACATCCGCCACGTCGCAGTGTTGTTACGCGGACACTTGTGGCTTTTTATAGGGAGAACGCTTGCCAGGCGAAAACCCACCACGTCCTGAAACACTGTCAGAAATCCGTTTGTACACTAATGTAAAACTGGCAGAGCAGCTCGTCGACTGATTTAACACTCGATTAACGGCCGTCAATTGCCTTCTAATTTCCTCTGTTAGCTGAACATGTTATTTTTGCTCGCGGCGGCCATAATGGCTGAGGCCTATGGAGGGTTAGACCTTCGTCATCTTCGTGTCCAGGTGTGCAAAACTTCCATTTCTTGCTTCTAGAATTTACAGGATTATGTATACTTCGCAGGAGTATGAAGGCGTCATGTCCAGCTACCATTACTGGACGACGGTCATGGTAGTGAGTGCATTTTTATCCACTTGTTGTACAGCCGTGTTCTATGTAGGTCCTTGGGGGTTTCTATGTCCTGTCCCAGGAGCAAGCTCTTTCACATGCCGATCCCAGATCTCCAAGAAGTTCCAGACCTCGGAGAAAGGGAAGGTGAGAGACAAACGGGGCCGCAAAGAACAGACGTGGAAACAAGCATTATTTACGTACTATGGTCTAACATTTAGAGGAAACATATGATGTACAATGCGTAACAATGATTATGCTAAAAGTGTCTTTTGAATATTCATCGGAAGCAAAGCCCTATAGGTTGGTTGCTACCGTATACCTTTAGATGCAGAGCGTTGCGCCGTTAAGCAAAGAAAACACAGGATCCGTTTGCTATGATGCAACTGTTGCGTGGGAAGTTTCGCTGAATAGCGTAGAATATGCTGACCCAGGGAAAGCCAGTGAGTCTTTTGGACTCATACATGGGTAAGTTTCGCAAAAATAGCAGCGAAGAATTGAGGAATGAAGACCTGTAGATGAGAAGCTAAGGGGCGTCTCTGTACTGACCAGGTGAGAGAGAGTGCCGAATTAAAAAGCTAAGAAGGGCTAATTGACGGAAGGACCGCGAATAGCCAGAATATATGCGTACATTAAGGTTGCTGTGGACATCAGAACCTGAGACCTAACCGCAGCAGCCAGAGTGCTAGGGTAATAGTGCCTAGCTGGATAGAGGCATGGACTGTTAGCCCTAGACTTGGAGTATTGCAGGTAAAAAATGCCCAAGACAATACAGCAAGTAGTGGGTAGATAAAGGTCTAGAAATGTGTGGCAGAAGAGCGGCTTATGCTGAATACCTGGATATGTTTGCACGACAGAAGAAAACTAAGAGTTTTCAACCCCCATTTCTTGGCCCTTCCCCACCTTGCTTTGCTAGGCTTTCAACTTCTAGTTTCAACTCACATGTGAACGCGAGGCGTCATTCTTCTCCGGTCGACAAGCCCATTTCCAACCAAGCGGCCGAGCACAGTTCATCGACTTCCATTTGAGCGCTCGATCATCCTTCAGATCAGCATGCCACAACGTACGCACATTGCTACAGATCGGCCAAGAGGCAGCACTTGCCCGAATATTGAAGACCCTCTCCATCGATTTCTGCTGCTTATCTGAGATACGCCTGCAAGACTCGAGCTCTGTGCTCACTTTGCGGTCTTCTTCCGGTGACACCAGCAGCACTTTCTCCTGCGCCTATCCGGTGACGATGCAGCTTGGAGCACCGGCCAAGCCGGTGTTGCCATTGTTATGAGCCCCCGGGCTGAAGCTACGCTGGTTGACTGGACTCCAATCAGTAGCCGGATGTGTGCTGTCCAACTGGCTGGCTCGTTCAAAGCTTCGATGTCGCGCGGGACTACTACGTGCCTATTCGTCATCGCTGCCTATGCACACACAAACACTAGCGATGACTCGGCAAAAAGCGAGTTCTATCGTCAACGGAACGAGCTCCGCCACAGAAGAAGCTCGCACACTGTAGTGCTGGCTGGGGATCTGAATGCTCAAGTTGGAAACCTATCCACTGATGAAATGTAGCTGAGCGGCCAACATGGTGTAGGCTTCGGTAGTGATAACGGTTAGCGGTTACTTCATTTGTGTGAAGATGCTCGCCTATTGCTTGCGAGCACTAATTTCCGACACAGTACCAACCGGAGGGTGACTTGGCTCCCACCAGCCTCGAAGCAGCCTTGGACGCAAATCGATCCCATTGCGATAAGTCACCGATGGAGAGGCTGCGTCCAGAACTGTCGTTCGATTTGGAACACATGTGTGGACACCGACCATGCACTTGTATGTGCTGACCTGCCGATGCGTTTTGGCGGACGCCCACGACGTTGTGAGCGCATTGGCACCAGCCAACTGGCGAAGCCAGCTGTTCAGAATGCCTATCAAATTACGCTGTCATGTGAGTTGAATAAGCGCTCATTGGATGCAGTTAAAGCTCACTGGTCTTATATCCACCAATACTTACTAGCAGCAGAAAAATCCTCATGTGGTAACTGTAGTAGCCAACATGGACATTGGGTCTCTTCGCAGTCACTGAAACTTATTGACGCCTGCCGGCATATTCCGGCTGGAAGTGAACACAATGAAACTCGAAAACAACTCCGGGCAAAACTCCGTACAACAGATAATCTACCTCCAGCCCTCCTCAAATTCGAGGGACATACTCTTGTGGATGATTTATACGTGTTACCAGTGCAACCGTGGGAGCAGAAAACTGTCCAAATCGACTGGAGCCGCTCTGTCATAGTCCCAATTTTCAAGGAAGGATCACGATCGGAATGCGGCAACTATAGAGGAAGCAGTCTGATCCCCATCGCCTCCAACTTGCTTGCCTGTGTCATCCATCACAGACTGACTGCCAGTTGTGAAAACCATATTCGTGAAGAGCAAGCTGAGTTTCGTCGAGGTCGTGGTTGCATTGACCACATCTTCACTTTGTGTCAGTTGTTGGAGCACCGTCACACATACTGGCGGCCAACCGTTGTCGTGTTCCTCGATATCAAAGGTGCATTCCATTCGGTGGATAGACGCACTTCGGGACTGTCTACTCAGGAAAGGTGTACCTGAGAAATATCTAAACATTATCTGAGCATTATACGCGCGTAGCTCAGGCAGAGTGAGGGCTTACGGCAAGCTGTCGCCACCCATTAATATCTCCAGCAGTGTGAGACAAGGATGCCTGCCGTCACCTTTCCTCTTCAACTTTGCTATTGACGAAGTCATGAGAATTGCGTTCACAGGACACGACTTAGAATGTGTGGACCTGCTCCCAGGAGAACGACTTTTTGACTTGGAGTATGCTGACGATATTGCCCTAATCTGTGACAACTCCCAGACGTGCCAAGCGGCACTGGACAGATTAGCACTGGCTGTCAGCCGCTTCGGGCTTTGCTTCGCACTCTCGAAGTGCAAAGTGTTCCTCCAAGATTGGCCTGAACCGCCTCCTTCGCTGACCTTTGGTGGAGATCAGCTAAAAGTTGCTCAAGAATACAACTATCTGGGAAGTTGTATCAGCGCCCGTGGGACTGAAGATGAGATCACGAACCGTATAGCAAAAGCTCGTGACACTTTTGCTAATCTTCGCCATTTATGAAGCCGGCGCGACAACACTCATGCCCTGAAGGGTAGAGTGTACAACGTAGCGGTACGTTCGACCCTACTGTACGGTTGTGAAACTAGGCCCCTTAGATCAACGGACATAAAGAGGCTAGTTACGTTCGACCACCGGTGCCTTCGTAATTTAGCTCACATCTGGAGGGAACATCGAGTAAGCAACGAGCAGGCTCGACGACTTGTTTGTGATACAAGGAAAGAAAACGAACCGTTCAGCACCATTATTTCACGCACCAAGTTTAGATGGCTCGGCCACATATTGCGCAGGTAAGCTCACCGAATCCCGAGACTGCGTTGTTTGCGCTCAGGCGATGTGGATGGAAGGATGGGTGGTCAAGCGATGACTTGGTCGAGAGCAATGAGGGCCCTCATTTCGAAGCTGGCGTCGGTTGGAGCGTCTCGGCTCGCTGGTCGGGGTCCAAAAGACGCTGCAAACGTATGGCTGGCTATTAGCCGACCTTTTTGGCGTTCGTTTTGTGAGTTTCTTTGTCCCCCTCCATCCCTCTTAGCCTCCCCTTTCAACTACGATCTCATTATTTGGCATTTTATAATTTTGCATGGGAAATTACTTTTTTTGCTGCATAGTAGCCGGCAGATAGCTTACCGAAACGATGCCCATTCGTTACCGGTAGCTCAGCTGGCTTGCACTTGTTGCATTTTATTCGAATTTTTCTTTTAGGTATTGCGGCACAGTAGCTGTGGTCTTTCCCATCTCTAGCTAACGTGTATAGGGCTTGTAGTGTGCGAGGAGGAAGTCCACGAAATGGGGCAGGCACTTGGAGAGACAGCTCAAGTAAGACTGAAACAAACGTTCCTGATGCCGAATTGCAAGAAAGATCGGCCCAACAGACTTCCGGGTGGTTGAAATTCCCTGGAAGTAAACACTTACTCGAGGAGTGAATGCGAATATGGTCAATTATCCCTCTGGAAGAATTTTCATGACTCCTGTATATCACTACGACTGTAAACTGGATGGAGGAAGTGTACAAAACAACCGATAGGGCTTCAACAGTCTGAGCCGACGACTGGAATGTGCAGGTCCTCAACACATCTGTTACCGCTCTCATACAGTATAACGTCTCCGTCTTAATGACCAACGGACCGATCAGTTCTGAGCAGTGCGTAGCAAGATAAACAAACCTCACCGTCAGTGATATCCAGCGACAACGACGCGTCTGTGAAAGCAAATATGTCGAGACGAGGTTAGTCTAGATGTAGACCCAACTCGTGCACCTTGTTCCTACGCACGTTTCTAAGTACTCCCTCCAGGAAGTCGGCACGACCATTCCTGGGTCGTGCACCATCAGGATGGGTTCTGATAGGGCGGAAAATAACTCCCAGCTGACCAACTGAAAGCCCACTAGACGGAAACCTTGCTCATCAGCCGCCCGCCTAGATTTGAGGTATTTGATAGCCCCCTTTAACTTCAATCTAGCTGCCAGTGGATCATCATCATCATCATCAGTGGAAGATCCGGCTGAACAATGACACCACTACCCTTAAGTTTGAATGCAAACCTTAGTAATGATTTGCGTTCCTCCGGGGTAGAAAGGATCACGCGAAGTAATCGGGGTCGTTGATTAGGCGTACCGGTAGGGACGTTCCTCAATCTGGTCAGCTTTCTGACAGTGACACCAGGGAAACCAGTGAAAGTAGCTTGCTGACACACAGTTTGAACCACTTGATGTCATCCAAGATGCGTTCCCTTTGGAGAGCAGCTGCAGATTCAGTAACGTTACGGAATATAACGCTACTGTCCGTGAAAGTCGGCACAATAGGGCGTGTTTACCACACGTGCCTTGGACTCGATACTTATACCAGCTGTTTTCACAACTGGCGGTGGGATTGTCCCTGTCTCCGCAAACGACGTCGAAGCAACAGTAGCGTAGGTTTTCCGCTCTATTGCCGGCGCTTTACCAATTACTGGGTTTTCAAGCCCCAGGCAAATCTAGTCCGTTTCTTCTTTTGGCTCACGGGAGCAGGGCCGTGGACCTTGTGTCGCAATGAGCAGTTACCAACACTTCGTCAGAACTGGTTGGTTCAGCGACAGTCGAGACGGTCAGCAGCTTCGGAATGTTTTCCTGTGCACCACCGTCAGATGTCTTTAGGACTGTCAAAGACGGCATCTTTCTAGTTGCCGTGGCAATTAATTCTCTGGGTTTAGCAGAGGGCTTCTGGTACCTCTGCACCCTATTTTTCTTTACTTACCGGCTAATGAGTATAGTCAGCAAGCATTGTATTATTGTATGGCAGAAAGCAGAAAGAGAGTGCTTTAACAGCTCCGTCGCTTCCCAGTCATTCCGGACATTGCTGGGGTCATAGTGAAAATAGGGTTTCACAATGAACCTTAACGCTATCTTGTGAAGCAATATCCGAGAACAGGTATCAAGTAAGAATCCAGCATTTTCTTGCAACTTGCCTCGGACTGCACATCAACGATGAGCTCCGAAAGACAATTCCAGTCAAATTCGGATGGGCTGAAACGATAGGAAAATCCCTTGAGTGTTCCTTCTTGAGCGGATCGTTGAGCAAGGAAATGATAAGGTGCTAGAATGTCTTGATAGGTGTAATACGAGACACCTGAAACACACCCTGGTCCAGTCATTAACCACGCGCGTGGATAGAGCTAGATCTGACCGCACATGAAGTCTCCTCGATTTGAACAGTTTCCATCTGTGATCACGTGTCGAACTTTCAATGTTCAGATGAAAAAACTGCTAACTCGCTTCCTAGCTTTTCTCTTAAGATACTTCGACTGTAGATCCGATCGCCGCGACGACGACGGGAATCCAGAGAGAAAAGTTTTAATCACTGGAGACGGAGATAGGCACCGCAGCTCTGGGCCTTCTCAATCATATCGCATGCAGCTTTAGTTAGGTTGGGCAGCTGGCAAGCCGTAGTCGAGAATCGGACGCAAATGTGAGGCAAACCGATCTGAAGAGCTCTGGAGTAAAACGGGAGAATGCTCCTCGTAACGTATGAAATATCCTGTAAGACGCGGCGACCCTTTTCCGGGTGTCCCCAGTTGTTTTGAGGTAAGGAGACACAATTACTCCGAGGTCCCTTTCCTGAGCGACAGTTTTAAGCAGGAAATCTTCAATATGACACATCCGAATGATTCAGAGCACCAATGCTACCTGGATGTGCGACTTCTTGACCGAGAGAGAGACCCCAGCGGATGGATCGTCAGCAATGTTGCCGTCTATTGCAGTATTCTCAGTCGCAATATTCAGGGATTTCAAAACCAGTTCAGTTCAGTTCAGATGGGACTGGAACGATAGGAAAATTCCGCGAGCTTCCATCTTGAGTGGATCGTTGAGCCAGGACTTGATGGCTCAGTTATTGATGGATCTAAAACGGAACACCCATATCGCACCCTGGCCAAGCAGTTAATGCCCACGTTTCCTGTCCTAGCAGTCCTTGCTGTGGCAGTCACGTGACGTAAGCAAAAGATAGGAAGAGAAACAGAAGGTACAGAATAAGGAAGTACACTTTAAATCAGAAAATAATACCAAGGCGTGAAGAAAGGTAGAGAAAAGAAAATAGAAGTACTAGGATGCGAGTTAGTCAGGAAAAAGAAAAGGTTTCGTGTTGCCACCCAAGAGCGTCAAGTTGCCGATCAAACACCTTAACAGTAGACTCTGATAACACTTTCCGGAAGCATAAATAAATAAATAAATAAATATTTTATTCTTGACTATGCGAGGCACGCTCGTGGGGGCATGATCAGATATGTACAACGGTACAAACATTTTAATGCAATTGTAACGGTAACGTAGAAAATTGTTCATATATCCATGACTGGAACTGTACAATGTTGAAAATGCGAAACAATAAGTTGGTTGTAGTGAGATACGGGACCTCAGCTAATAAGAGATTGAGAATCCTGAATGATCCATTGAAAGGTAATGGAAGAGCCCGCACACAAGGAAGGAAAAGGGCAACGTGTCGTAGGATGTAAAACGACAACAGTATATACAAATGTAGAAGTCCCAGTGTAACGATCCCATGTAGAATTGTGACGCTAGTTGACCTGCCAGTGTAAAGTTATGGGCTGTGACTTTATTCGGTGGCGAGTCACATACGCCATGTTGCAGTGTTGTTAAACGGACATTTGTGGCTTTTTGTAGGGAGAACGCTTGCCAGGCGAAAACCCACCACGTCCTGGAACACTGCCACCAATCCATTGAATGGCAAATTGTAACTGGCTATGTTTCTTGTTGAAAGTCTGTTTGCTCGGTTATTCGCAGTCAGGTTGCGTCCCATTTTTTCCGCTGGTTGATGCAATAACTGGTTGCCTATTGCGTTCCTGGGTCCTGTACATTGGTAGGTCGGGTACTAAACATTCTTGTTGAATATGATGTGTTAATCCTTCGCGGAACCACATGAAGTCTTCTCTGATTATGTATATTTGCCGGGGAGCGAAGCATTCGTGTCCAGCTACCCTCACTGGACATCGGTAGTTGGGTGCAAATGGTTAGAGTGGAAGTGAGGCCATGGTCCAGGTAAGTACTTGTTGGTTAATTCGTCCCATCCCAGGCGGAGGCAGTTCCTCAGTTTAATCCCGAAGCACTCCGATGTTCGCGACCTCAGAGAAAAGGGAGAGAGGAACAAGCCGAGAGAAGACCGAAAAGGAACAGTCAATGTACCTAGCGTTTGATCAAAATCCTACCTTAAGACATTTATTTGAGACAACTAGCGTACAAGGTGTAACAGATATTGCGCTAAAGATGTTTTTACTTATGCGGAAGGCATGGCCTGATGGGTAGAATACTTTCATGTGCATAGGGATGAAGAGCAGGATGCCGGTAAGATATTCATGAGGTGTAAGCTGACAATGTTCGAATTCTACCTGAGGCTAGAAAGTGGGTGTGTAGTCATGATTGGTTGTTGTCGATGTGGCCGTATTTGTATATGCTCCACAGGATAAGGAATACCTAAGACACCATAACTACAATGTACATAAGTATATGAAGATGGGAAGCTGAACATATTAGAAGCAGGCTAAGATTAAATGGATATCAAAGGAAGACTAACCGTTGAAGGTAAGACGATCAGAATATATCGATAATAGACCGGGTTTCAGTGGCCAAAGGTGCCTGTTGGGTTAATCATTCGAGGTGCTAATGAATAACTACCGTGGCAGAGGGTCGGACAGTAAACCAGCTGAGCTGGGAAAAACTATACTAGGAGAATAAACATTCTACAGAAGGACTGACGCCTAGCGAGCTAAGGGGTATTCTCAAAGTTAAATAGAGCCTACAGCGAACAGCTGCCGCAGAGCAGAGATAGTGGCTAAAGGAAAGGATGTATCAGTGGTTGATTCAACCATATAATTAAGACTTTTGACCACATGTCAAGTAAACGCTGGTAAGGCAGACGACGGATAACGGCGCGCTAGGAAAGATGAATGGCCAGCAATAGAGTTCGGAATAAGGCTTCAGCTACTAGCGGATCCTACGGTGGCACAGAATAATTCAACAAACAGCTAAGCTGTGAAGCAAACAATCAAAGAGATGAACATGGTGAGAACGGAGCGAGCTCCGGGTATACGCAAAGTTAAATGGAAGCTATGGCGACTAGCTAGTTAGTGGTTCTAGAAAAGTATGTATCAGAGGCTGGTGTAGCCATATGATTAAGAAGTTTGAGCACTACTGGATGCCTACAGTTTCAGTGAATAAATCAGCAGACGAGCGCCGATTAAAAAGACAGACGTCAGAGGAAAATGAAGGATGGAGTGTCAAGTAGTGGATCTTTGCAGGTTACATGGGGCAAACAATGACTAGCTACTGCCAAGAAGAGTGAAGCGACTAAGAAGAACAGCGCATAACGGCGCGCTAGGAGTGAGATAAGTGGCCAGCCATAAAATTCAGATTAAGGCTTCAGGTACTAGTGGATCCTACGGTGGCACAGAATAGGTCAACAAACAGCTGAGCTGTGACACAAACATTCCAAGAGAATGAACATGGTAAGAAATGAGCAGCTCCTAGGGAGCTCCGGGTATCAGCATGGTTGAATTGAGGCTATGGCGACTAGCTGCTATAAACAGAGATAGTGGCACTAGAGAGGATGTATCAGTGGCTGGTGAAGCCATATGATTAAGAAGCTTGACCACTACTGGATGCCTACAGTTTCAATGAATATGTCAACAGACGAGCGCCGAATAAGGAGACATACGTCAGAGAAAAATGAAAGCTGGCGTGTCAAGAAGCCGCTCCTTCCAGGATACATGGGGCCAACAACGACTAGCTACTGCCAATAAGAAAATTGCACGAGAGTATGACAAACAACTGAGAACGGCGCGCTAGGCGAGCGATGAATGGCAGCCATGGAATTTGGATGAAGGCATCAGTTACTAGTGGATCCTACGGTGGCACAGAATAGGTGAACAAACAGCTGA
>CALYDF020005365.1:0-14422 GCA_944474145.2 Dicrocoelium dendriticum | reverse complement strand
GCTTGGTGTCCAACCTGCACCAGCGTGGCCGCAAGGATAATGTGCGTAGGCGAGTACTAGGCAATGATACCCGAGCTAATTCCCTAGAGCAACAGGTAGCACTGAATAAGCTGCGTTGGCTTGGGCACCTACTACATATGTCTGGTCACCGCTTACCTAGGGTGGCCTTGTTTAATCTGCCAGATATAGGGTGGTGTAAGGGTTGCGGTAGATAAAAGTTGACTCAGGAGCGTGAAATGAAGTCACCGACGACCAAGTTGAGTGACATTCGTGGGCCTCGCCATCCGACGTGGAGTCCAGGTGACTCGCCTTGTGCTTGGCTCGAGACTTTACAAAGCATGGCTCGCAGTCGACACCCTTGGCGCGTCTGCTGCCGTCTCCTAGTCGGATTGCCTGTTTAACGTGTTTTGTTGCTGTTATCTGTAGTGTAATGGCTGATTATGATACAAGGCAGTGAAAGCCACAACGAAGCTGTATCACTGATGCCACCTTACCTTTTCACGATAGCCAGGTTTTTAGATAAGTCCCCCTTCTCTGCCTCTTATTATTCTTCATCACAGCGCAGCATCAGTTCAAGTGGCTGGTTTACTGTAGTTATGGATTTATATATATATATATATATATATATATATATATATATATATATATATATATATAAGCGAGGTGTGCAAATTAATGGAATAGAGTACAGGTAGACATTTGTATTCGATTTCCATAACATTTTTATGTTCGTGGCATTTCCGTATAGTGTACTTTTTCACCTCGCGAACTTATCTAGGATTTGTTTGTAAACAACTTATTTCATATGCTCATTAACTTAAGGTTTATGTCACCGTTTCCTTATGCATTAATCGAGTTATTTTCTTTGTCTGTCTCTCTCTCTCAAGTGTTTGGCTGTTGTTTGATATCCCCGGTGTGGCTGCGCTTGATGTGCATGTTGACAAGGTGCCTACCTGTCTAGTGCCCGCTACCTCGTCTATACTGGTTCCAGGAGACAATTGGTCGTTGCTGGAGGGGACAGGGTACACGGTCCTTGTGGCCGTGTTAGGATCAAAGAATGGTTCCATGTAGTCGATGTGGAGCGGACTACGGTCCAGCCACCGCCTTGAGTGCGCTTGATTCCCCAAATACAGCATGCTTGTGTTTTCCTGTGAAGGAGTGTGGATCGGTTGCGTTGATGAAACGTGACTCCAATCCACATGCCTCCCGGTCTTATTCCTTTGGGTTTTTACTGGATATATATATATATATATATATATATATATATATATATATATATATTATATATATATATATATATATATATGGTTGGCGGCATCCGGTTTCGGATTTGCCTGTCATTGTGGCTAGCCACAGAACGCCTTCGCCTACAGAGGGACCGTGGGTGGCTTTCGCTGCACCACCCACAGCTCCAACCACACCCCATATCCAGTGTAAACTCGAAGGAATAAGACCGGGAGGCATGTGGATTGGAGCCACGTTTCATCGATGGAGCCGGCCCACACTCCTTCACAGGCAAACGCAAGCACGCTGTATTTGGGGAATCAAGCGCACACAAGGCGGTGGCTGGACCGTAGTCCGCTCCACATCGACTACATGGAACCACTCTTTGATCCCAATACGGCCACAAGAACCGTGACCCTGTCCCATCCAGAAACGACCAACTGTCTCATGGAGCCAGATGGACGAGATAGTGGGTAATAAACAGTGAGGCACCTTGTCAACATGCACATCAAGCGCAGCCACACCGGGGATATCAAGCAACAGCCAATCACTTGGGAGAAAGAGAACAAAGAAACTAACTCGATTAATGCATAAAGTAACGTGACAAAAGTCTTAAATTATTGAGCATATGAAATAAGTTGTTAACAAAGGATCCGAGATAAATCCAGGCGGTCAGAAAGTATATTTTACGGAAATGACACAAACGCGAAAATGTTATCGAAATTAACTGCATTTGGCTTAAGCGAGTTGTGCAGGTTTATAGAAGAGTGTACAGGTGGACATTTATTTGAGAAAGAAAAGCATTAGGACAAAATTGAAAACCCACCACCTGAAATAAGTAACTGCGCACGTAAGCACGCTGTTAGTAAATGGAATACAGCGTACCTACTAACGCCTCGCCGGTTTTGCCTACCTTCTCAGCAGGACCCGTCGTCGTTTCGATGCTCGTCCGGAGTGGCTTCGCTCGTGTCTCACTAGTTTGGTCTGACTCAGACACTCGCGACCACATGTGCTGCAGCACCATGCGCTCGACCTAGCTAGAGTGCAACCCATCGGCGACGGTCACTTCCGCAACTGCCGTTTCTTCTCTGCATGCACGATGGCTTCCTCTTGCAAGTCGATAACGGCCTTCGTGATCCGATCGCGCCACGCACGCCGATCACCCGCTTTCGATTCCTATGACCTCCAATCAACATTAGAACTTGATAGGCTCACTTTAATCATGTCCTGGTAACGTAACTTTGGTTTCCCCACATGCCGCTTCCCAACACTCAGCTGACCATATAATAGCTTCCATATCCGCATCGAATACATACGCCACACATGACTGAGCAGCCGTAAGTGTCTCAGCAAAAGTACGCAGTCCATTACATACATTCCACTTCGACGCAACACCTCCGTGTCTGCAACTGTCGCACCAATCTCTGCGCAGAATCCGTCGCAGACACTTGGTGAAACCGCTCGAGATATCGCACATCCCGCCGGTACATCGTCCACGTTTCGCTGCCGTATATAAGTACGGACAGCACTATGGATTGGTACACCATCAGTTTCGTGTCGACGGTAAGCTGATGGCTGTTCCACACTCGGTACTCAGCCTTCCCGAATGCCGTTACTACCTTCGGTACGCGGATACGCAGCTCACAGTGAAGTTGTTGGTCAGTCGAAACCACTCTCCCCAGATAGCAGAAGCTGGAGGTGGTTTCCAATACTTCATCACCAATGCTTATTCACGACACCATTGAAGATTGTACCTCGGGTGAAGACTGAAGGAGACAGACAGTTATCCTTGTATTAATGGTAAGCCCGAATTTGGCCGCTGTCGATGCCAGAGCATTAGTAATGTGCTACAACTCATCCGCGCTTTGCGCAAACAACGCACAGTCGTCAGCGAACAGCAACCTACGGATAGTTGTCTCACAGACAAGGGTTCTTGGACCAGCACGCGGATGTTCAGCAACCCACCATCAATACAGGGCTCCACACAGACACCGTCAGCACAAGCCGCATCAAAGCGCATCATGCATGAAGATATATATTACACAGGGCAGGAGCCAACATACAGCCCTGCTTCACACCAGAGACAACTGCAAAGTCATCCGAGGTCTCTCCACTCAGCTGCACCCTCGCCCGCATGCCACTGTCTAGACATTCAATTAGGTATGCAAATACATTCATAATATGCAAGACAGTGGATGTTGAGCCGCTGCCGTCGTCTATGGCTCAGTGACAAGTCGCTGAATCGCAAGAGTAATGTCGTGGGTTCGAATCCGGCAGGATTCGGCCGGTGCGCGCTAATGATGAGTCTCAATAGAACGAAACGGCCATCTAGCGATTTCCTGGATGTGTGGTGGCTGTCTGCCTGTGTCTAACTGCGATGAACCTACAAAAAACCTAATAACTCCCTTACTGTAAATATATATATATATATATATATATATATATATATATATATATATATATATATATATATATATATATGTACCCCATGCTGAGGCTGATGTTGCATTCTTGATACTTCTTCACCGCAGTTGGGCTAAACCGACTTACACTTAAACTAGGTCTTTTTACGCTGGATAAATTTCATTCCACTTTATTTTGTTCGTTCTGCCTACCTGAATAATCTATTAACTGACCACGTTGCTTACCCTAATTACGCCTATCTTCGGTAACTTCGTTGCCTTTGTAACATTTTTAAGTAACTTGTAGACATTTTTACTGATCGCGGATTCGTTGCTAACCAACTTATTTCATATGCTAATTTAGCGAAGAGTTATGCCACCGTATCTGTATGCATTATTGGATTTATTTTGTTTCATTCTGTCACTTCAAGTGATTGGCTGTTGCCTGACCTCCCCGGTGCGGCTGCGCTTGATGTGCATGTTGACAAGGTGTCTACCTGTCTATTACCCACTACCTCGTCCATTCTGGCTCCAGGAGACAGTTGGTCGTTGCTGGAGGGGACGGGGTGCACGGTCCTTGTGGTCGTGCTAGGCTCGACGAGCGGTTCCATGCACTCACTGTGGAGTGGATTACGGTCAAGCCACCGCCTTGTGTGCGCTTGATTCCCCAAATGCAGCGTGTTTGTGTTTGCCTGTGAAGGAGTGTAGGCCGGGTCCGTTGATGGTACGTGGCTGCCATCCACATGACTCCCTGTGTTGTTCTCCGGGTTTACACTGGGTAACGGGTGTGTAGATGGAGCTGTGGTTGGTGCAGTACAATGCACCCTCCATAGGCGCAGACGTCCTGTGCAGATCACAGTGACAGGCAAATCCGAAACCGGATGCCGCTAACCATATCCTATAGATGATAAGAGAACATCATCAACTCAGGCAGGGTTCTTCACCCTTGAAGAATCAACTAACAATGGGAGTGAACAATACAAGGGAAGTGTAAGTAGATTTGTGGTATGTGCTTGTTATGTTGGCGGGGCAGTAGGACAGTGGATCATGATGAGAGCGAAAGAGAGAAAACGTAGTGGTGTTATTCCATGGTTCATCAGTAGGCGAGATACTAACCGGTTGCCTAGGTTGAGGCAAATGAGTTGTCTTAGGCGGTCACCGCACCCAGTCTTTGGCCAAAAGGCCTGACTTACAATGCAGCAAGACGAATTAAGGGTTTCACACCCATTGGGAGCCGGTGACCGAACATTCAGCTCAAACGCCTTTCGGATGACGAAAATCCATATCAGGGTCCAAACATTTCCGAAGTGAAAACCAAAATCCATTTCTAGGATTGCTTGTCGATGCACACTTTCTCCGTGGAAGTCAAATGGCAGTGACTTCATTTAGCCGCGCGTCACATCTGCCACGTCACAGTGTTACTAAGCAGATACTTGTGACTTTTTATGTGGAGGAATCATTAGTGTAGTGGTTCATACTTCTGGTTCAACCTTTATATCCTTGCTTGTAGCCACTTTTAACTGAGATAGCCTCACATCTCATGTACAACTGCTCGCGATCTCATAGTGGTGAAACACTGCTCGTGGAGCTCAATGGCCTAGTGATCATGGCGATAGCCATCAAGCACTATGCGCAGAGTTCCACTCCCAGCTCTTATATCTCTGCCTGATAAGTCTAAACGAAGACAAAACCGTCGGTCTTGGAGTGCAGGGATTGGAGAGAGTCACTCCGAAACCCTCCAAGTGTGAACACAATTTACTGGTTTGTTCTGCACAGTATTTGGTTAGATAAAATTACAGGATGGCCGTTCGGTGTGGTTGTACCCTTTTTCTTGTATTGGACCCTGCGAATGTCAGCTTGATATCTACGTAACTTTCTGCTACTCAGTAACCAAATCATTGGAACTAGTGCACTCACTTTCTTCTTATCGTTGTCTTCTTAATCCGACTATCACTGTTTTATCCATCGGGTTATCTTTTCCCCACCTTTTCCTCATTTTATGCCCCATTTTTGAGGAAATAAATCTCAGACCGTTGTCAGACAGTCAAACTGAACCACAGTTCATCACTCATCCATTGGAATGCTACATATTTGGTTATTGACCGCCAGATTTGGATTTCGGAATTTCTCATTGAATAACAGTGCGAAATGACTATCAATCCATTGTAGTCCTCAGCGCACACTGCTCACACTTCTATTATTTACATTGTCGGTGAGCACCCTGCACGCAATCCATATGCTGTTGTTTTACTGTTCCCGGTATTATTAAGGCCGTGATGAACAACGCGTTACCCATCACCACTCGGTGGCTTTGGAGTGGAGGCTTCGGTTGATATTCATACATCCTGCTTTGGAGCCACAGTCTTGCTTTCTGTTTGACGAGTGTAAACAACTATGGGACCTGTCGTAGAGTACAGTATTACGTACAAGCAACGGCTGCTACTTATCTGCTTCAGATATTGTTCCAGCGATCGAGTTGACATGGGTTTGCTTTAATTATAATCTCGTTCCGCATTGAGAATACGTGTCGCAATCCACTCACACGAATGCTTCAAACTCAGTCATTAGTCGTTGTGATAAGCGTTGCCCGCCGCGGCTAGGTGACTTTGGGTAGAGGTTTCGACTGACATCCTACCTCTCCAGATTCGAGTAGTAATCGGTACCTGGCCTTAAAGACCACAAGCCTGCCTTTTAATTCGAGGGCGCGGGTTCGAGTCTGTGTAGGGACTGGACGATTCTCGCGGTATCCTTAGTCCAAGTACAACTAGTGGTGGTAGCGCGGCAGCGAAGTACTGCGTACCGGAGTACTGCTGATGCCTTCTGCTTCTGCCTGGAATGCAATGTTGTGAGCGGGTATCACCTACCTACCATTCATCCGGCACAGTGCCTCTCTCGATGGCCTAACTACACATGGTTGCACAAACACTGCGTAGTCAACCAGTTTATCGTTTTAAATAAATAACTCCTGAATGTTGCCCTCACGCAGCGCTGCACTCTATGATCAGCTTCGTACTTGTCTCCAATCGTCAAGCACAGATGGAGGAGACGATGGAATGTAAGCCAAAGCTCCTACTCTTATGTCACTGAGTCACGGGTTTGTCGATCCACTGCTGTCCCACTCCGTTGCATTCGTATGATAATAGGCGGCCAACTCGTGCATTAAAATTCCCAGCAAGGATAACGACATCCGGCTTTTTGGTATTGGTCAAGAGCTGTTGTAGATTTCGGTAGAATACGTCCTTGACCGAGTCGCCACTGCAGTCAGTTGGAGCGTACACGGCGATCACGAACAAGTTGTGTCTCCCTTGGCGGCGCCTGTTAATTCTACATGATCCCCGAAACCGGACTGCACATAGTCGGCTATTAATCGGGAACCAGTCTAGTAGTGCGACCTCGGCCTTGCCACTTAGTGCCATACCTACACCAGCCAAACCCGCTGTGGCTGCTTCTGGATCTCCAGAAAGACGCAGGTGATATCTGGCTTCGTGGTCACTGGAGGATGTCAATGTAAGCACAGTGCTGGGGTCTTGCAACCGGGTTTCTGAAAGGCGGAAGACATCAATGTCTAGGGACTCTAGGGTGCGCGCTAGCCCGGCTTGGTGTCCAACCTGCACCAGCGTGTCCGCAACGATAATGTGCGTAGGCGAGTACTAGGCAATGATAACCAAGCTAATTCCCTAGAGCAACAGGTAGCACTGAATAAGCTGCGTTGGCTTGGGCACCTACTACATATGTCTGGTCACCGCTTACCTAGGGTGGCCTTGTTTAATCTGCCAGATATAGGGTGGCGTAAGGGTTGCGGTAGATAAAAGTTGACTCAGGAGCGTGAAATGAAGTCACCGACGACCAAGTTGAGTGACATTCGTGGGCCTCGCCATCCGACCTGGAGTCCAGGTGACTCGCCTTGTGCTTGGCTCGAGACTTTACAGAGCATGGCTCGCAGTCGACACCCTTGGCGCGTCTGCTGCCGTCTCCTAGTCGGATTGCCTGTTTAACGTGTTTTGTTGCTGTTATCTGTAGTGTAATGGCTGATTATGATACAAGGCAGTGAAAGCCACAACGAAGCTGTATCACTGATGCCACCTTACCTTTTCACGATAGCCAGGTTTTTAGATAAGTCCCCCTTCTCTGCCTCTTATTATTCTTCATCACAGCGCAGCATCAGTTCAAGTGGCTGGTTTACTGTAGTTATGGATTTATATATACATATATATAGTATATATATATATATATATAAGCGAGGTGTGCAAGTTAATGGAATAGAGTACAGGTAGACATTTGTATTCGATTTCCATAACATTTTTATGTTCGTGGCATTTCCGTATAGTATACTTTTTCACCTCGCGAACTTATCTAGGATTTGTTTGTAAACAACTTATTTCATATGCTCATTAACTTAAGGTTTATGTCACCGTTTCCTTATGCATTAATCGAGTTATTTTCTTTGTCTCTCTCTCTCTCTCTCTCAAGTGTTTGGCTGTTGTTTGATATCCCCGGTGTGGCTGCGCTTGATGTGCATGTTGACAAGGTGCCTACCTGTCTAGTGCCCGCTACCTCGTCTATACTGGTTCCAGGAGACAATTGGTCGTTGCTGGAGGGGACAGGGTACACGGTCCTTGTGGCCGTGTTAGGATCAAAGAGTGGTTCCATGTAGTCGATGTGGAGCGGACTACGGTCCAGCCACCGCCTTGTGTGCGCTTGATTCCCCAAATACAGCGTGCTTGTGTTTTCCTGTGAAGGAGTGTGGGCCGGTTGCGTTGATGAAACGTGACTCCAATCCACATGCCTCCCGGTCTTATTCCTTTGGGTTTACACTGAATATATATATATATATATATATATATATATATATATATATATATATATATATATATATATATATGTGGGTGGCGGCATCCGGTTTCGGATTTGCCTGTCATTGTGGCTAGCCACAGAACGCCTTCGCCTACAGAGGGACCGTGGGTGGCTTTCGCTGCACCACCCACAGCTCCAACCACACCCCATATCCAGTGTAAACTCCAAGGAATAAGACCGGGAAGCATGTGGATTGGAGCCACGTTTCATCGACGGAGCCGGCCCACACTCCTTCACAGGAAAACACAAGCACGCTGTATTTGGGGAATCAAGCGCACACAAGGCGGTGGCTGGACCGTAGTCCGCTCCACATCGACTACATGGAATCACTCTTTGATCCCAACACGGCCACAAGAACCGTGACCCTGTCCCATCCAGAAACGACCAACTGTCTCATGGAGCCAGATGGACGAGATAGTGGGTAATACACAGTGAGGCACCTTGTCAACATGCACATCAAGCGCAGCCACACCGGGGATATCAAGCAACAGCCAATCACTTGGGAGAAAGCTAACAAAGAAACGAAATCGAGTAATGCATAAGGAAACGTGACAAAAGTCTTAAATTATTGAGCATATGAAATAAGTTGTTAAGAAAGGATCCGAGATAAATCCAGGCGGTCAGAAAGTATATTTTACGGAAATGACACAAACGCGAAAATGTTATCGAAATTAACTGTATTTGGCTTAAGCGAGTTGTGCAGGTTTATAGAAGAGTGTACAGGTGGACATTTATTTGAGAAAGAAAAGCATTAGGACAAAATTGAAAACCCACCACCTGAAATAAGTAACTGCGCACGTAAGCACACTGTTAGTAAATGGAATACAGCGTACCTACTAACGCCTCGCCGGTTTTGCCTACCTTCTCAGCAGGACCCGTCGTCGTTTCGATGCTCGTCCGGAGTGGCTTCGCTCGTGTCTCACTAGTTTGGTCTGACTCAGACACTCGCGACCACATGTGCTGCAGCACCATGCGCTCGACCTAGCTAGAGTGCAACCCATCGGCGACGGTCACTTCCGCAACTGCCGTTTCTTCTCTGCATGCACGATGGCTTCCTCTTGCAAGTCGACAACGGCCTTCGTGATCCGATCGCGCCACGCACGCCGATCACCCGCTTTCGATTCCTATGACCTCCAATCAACATTAGAACTTGATAGGCTCACTTTAATCATGTCCTGGTAACGTAACTTTGATTTCCCCACATGCCGCTTCCCAACACTCAGCTGACCATATAATAGCTTCCATATCCGCATCGAATACGTACGCCACACATGACTGAGCTGCCGTAAGTGTCTCAGCAAAAGTACGCAGTCCATTACATACATTCCACTTCGACGCAACACCTCCGTGTCTGCAACTGTCGCACCAATCTCTGCGCAGAATCCGTCGCAGACACTTGGTGAAACCGCTCGAGATATCGCACATCCCGCCGGTACATCGTCCACGTTTCGCTGCCGTATATAAGTACGGACAGCACTATGGATTGGTACACCATCAGTTTCGTGTCGACGGTAAGCTGATGGCTGTTCCACACTCGGTACTCAGCCTTCCCGAATGCCGTTACTACCTTCGGTACGCGGATACGCAGCTCACAGTGAAGTTGCTGGTCAGTCGAAACCACTCTCCCCAGATAGCAGAAGCTGGAGGTGGTTTCCAATACTTCATCACCAATGCTTATTCACGACACCATTGAAGATTGTACCTCGGGTGAAGACTGAAGGAGACAGACAGTTATCCTTGTATTAATGGTAAGCCCGAATTTGGCCGCTGTCGATGCCAGAGCATTAGTAATGTGCTACAACTCATCCGCGCTTTGCGCAAACAACGCACAGTCGTCAGCGAACAGCAACCTACGGATAGTTGTTTCACAGACAAGGGTTCTCGGACCAGCACGCGGATGTTCAGCAACCCACCATCAATACAGGACTCCACACAGACACCGTCAGCACAAGCCGCATCAAAGCGCATCATGCATGAAGATATATATTACACGGGGCAGGAGCCAACACACAGCCTTGCTTCACACCAGAGACAACTACAAAGTCATCCGAGGTCTCTCCACTCAGCTGCACCCTCGCCCGCATGCCACTGTCTAGACATTCAATTAGGTATACAAATACATTCATAATATGCAAGACAGTGGATGATGAGCCGCTGCCGTCGCCTATGGCTCAGTGACATAAGTCGCTGAATCGCAAGAGTAATGTCGTGAGTTCGAATCCGGCAGGATTCGGCCGGTGCGCGCTAATGACGAGTCTCAATAGAACGAAACGGCCGTCTAGCGATTTCCTGGATGTGTGGTGGCTGTCTGCCTGTGTCTACCTGCGATGAACCTACAAAAAACCTAATAACTTCCCTTACTGTAAATATATATATATATATATATATATATATATATATATATATATATATATATATATATATATATATATATATACCCCATGCTGAGGCTGATGTTGCATTCTTGTTGCTTCTTCACTGCAGTTGGGCTAAACCAACTTACACTTAAACTAGGTCTTTTTAAGCTGGATAAATTTCATTCCACTTTATTTTGTTCGTTCTGCCTACCTGAATAATCTATTAACTGACCACGTTGCTTACGCTAATTACGCTTATCTTTGGTAACTTTGTTGCCTTTGTAGCGTTTTTAAGTAACTTGTGGACATTTTTTACTTATCGTGGATTCGTTGCTAACCAACTTATTTCATATGCTAATTTAGCGAAGAGTTATGCCACCGTATCTGTATGCATTATTGGCTTTATTTTACTTTAGCTTGTCACTTCAAGTGATTGGCTGTTGCCTGACTTCCCGGTGTGGCTGCGATTGATGTGCATGTAGACAAGGTGCCTAACGGTCTATTACCTACTACCTCGTTTATACTGGCTCCAGGAGACAGTTGGTCGTTGCTGGAGGGGACGGGGTGCACGGTCCTTGTGGTCGTGCTAGGCTCGAAGAGCGGTTCCATGCACTCACTGTGGAGTGGATTACGGTCAAGCCACCGCCTTGTGTGCGCTTGATTCCCCAAATGCAGCGTGTTTGTGTTTGCCTGTGAAGGAGTGTAGGCCGGGTCCGTTGATGGTACGTGGCTGCCATCCACATGACTCCCTGTGTTGTTCTCCGGGTTTACACTGGGTAACGGGTGTGTAGATGGAGCTGTGGTTGGTGCAGTACAATGCACCCTCCATAGGCGCAGACGTCCTGTGCAGATCACAGTGACAGGCAAATCCGAAACCGGATGCCGCTAACCATATCCTATAGATGATAAGAGAACATCATCAACTCAGGCAGGGTTTTTCACCCTTGAAGAATCAACTAACAATGGGAGTGAACAATACAAGGGAAGTGTAAGTAGATTTGTGGTATGTGCTTGTTATGTTGGCGGGGCAGTAGGACAGTGGATCATGATGAGAGCGAAAGAGAGAAAACGTAGTGGTGTTATTCCATGGTTCATCAGTAGGCGAGATACTAACCGGTTGCCTAGGTTGAGGCAAATGAGTTGTCTTAGGCGGTCACCGCACCCAGTCTTTGGCCAAAAGGCCTGACTTACAATGCAGCAAGACGAAATAAGGGTTTCACACCCATTGGGAGCCGGTGACCGAACATTCAGCTCAAACGCCTTTCGGATGACGAAAATCCATATCAGGGTCCAAACACTTCCGAAGTGAAAACCAAAATCCATTTCTAGGATTGCTTGTCGATGCACACTTTCTCCGTGGAAGTCAAATGGCAGTGACTTCATTTAGCCGCGAGTCACATCTGCCACGTCACAGTGTTACTAAGCAGATACTTGTGACTTTTTATGGGGAGGAATCATTAGTGTAGTGGTTCATACTTCTGGTTCAACCTTTATATCCTTGCTTGTAGCCACTTTTAACTGAGATAGCCTCACATCTCATGTACAACTGCTCGCGATCTCATAGTGGTGAAACACTGCTCGTGGAGCTCAATGGCCTAGTGATCATGGCGATAGCCATCAAGCACTATGCGCAGAGTTCCACTCCCAGCTCTTATATCTCTGCCTGATAAGTCTAAACGAAGACAAAACCGTCGGTCTTGGAGTGCAGGGATTGGAGAGAGTCACTCCGAAACCCTCCAAGTGTGAACACAATTTACTGGTTTGTTCTGCACAGTATTTGGTTAGATAAAATTACAGGATGGCCGTTCGGTGTGGTTGTACCCTTTTTCTTGTATTGGACCCTGCGAATGTCAGCTTGATATCTACGTAACTTTCTGCTACTCAGTAACCAAATCATTGGAACTAGTGCACTCACTTTCTTCTTATCGTTGTCTTCTTAATCCGACTATCACTGTTTTATCCATCGGGTTATCTTTTCCCCACCTTTTCCTCATTTTATGCCCCATTTTTGAGGAAATAAATCTCAGACCGTTGTCAGACAGTCAAACTGAACCACAGTTCATCACTCATCCATTGGAATGCTACATATTTGGTTATTAACCGCCAGATTTGGATTTCGGAATTTCTCATTGAATAACAGTGCGAAATGACTATCAATCCATTGTAGTCCTCAGCGCACACTGCTCACACTTCTATTATTTACATTGTCGGTGAGCACCCTGCACGCAATCCATATGCTGTTGTTTTACTGTTCCCGGTATTATTAAGGCCGTGATGAACAACGCGTTACCCATCACCACTCGGTGGCTTTGGAGTGGAGGCTTCGGTTGATATTCATACATCCTGCTTTGGAGCCACAGTCTTGCTTTCTGTTTGACGAGTGTAAACAACTATGGGACCTGTCGTAGAGTACAGTATTACGTACAAGCAACGGCTGCTACTTATCTGCTTCAGATATTGTTCCAGCGATCGAGTTGACATGGGTTTGCTTTAATTCGAATCTCGTTCCGCATTGAGAATACGTGTCGCAATCCACTCACACGAATGCTTCAAACTCAGTCATTAGTCGTTGTGATAAGCGTTGCCCGCCGCGGCTAGGTGACTTTGGGTAGAGGTTTCGACTGACATCCTACCTCTCCAGATTCGAGTAGTAATCGGTACCTGGCCTTAAAGACCACAAGCCTGCCTTTTAATTCGAGGGCGCCGGTTCGAGCTTGTGTAGGGACTGGACGATTCTCGCGGTATCCTTAGTCCAAGTGCAACTAGTGGTGATAGCGCGGCAGCGAAGTACTGCGTACCGGAGTACTGCTGATGCCTTCTGCTTCTGCCTGGAATGCAATGTTGTGAGCGGGTATCACCTACCTACCATTCATCCGGCACAGTGTCTATCTCGATGGCCTAACTACACATGGTGGCACAAATACTGTGTAGTCAACCAGTTTATCGTTTTAAATAAATAACTCCTGAATGTTGCCCTCACGCAGCGCTGCACTCTATGATCAGCTTCGTACTTGTCTCCAATCGTCAAGCACAGATGGAAAAGACGATGGAATGTAAGCCAAAGCTCCTACTCTTATGTCACTGAGTCACGGGTTTGTCGATCCACTGCTGTCCCACTCCGTTGCATTCGTATGGTAACAGGCGGCCAACTCGTGCATTAAAATTCCCAGCAAGGATAACGACATCCGGCTTTTTGGTATTAGTCAAGAGCTGTTGTAGATTTCGGTAGAATTCGTCCTTGACCGAGTCGCCACTGCAGTCAGTTGGAGCGTACACGGAGATCACGAACAAGTTGTGTCTCCCTTGGCGGTGCCTGTTGATTCTACATGAACCCCGAAGCCGAACTGCACATAGTCGGCTATTAATCGGGAACCAGTCCAGTAGTGCCGCCTCGGCCTTGCCATTTAGTGCCGTACCTACACCAGCCAAACCCGCTGTGGCTGCTTCTGGATCTCCAGAAAGACGCAGGTGATATCTGGCTTCGTGGTCACTGGGGAATGTCAATGTAAGCACTGTGGTGGGATCTTGCAATCGGGTTTCTGAAAGGCAGCAGACATCAATGTCTAGGGACTCTAGGGTGCGCGC
>CALYDF020005364.1:0-14451 GCA_944474145.2 Dicrocoelium dendriticum | reverse complement strand
TGTTCAAAAGCAGCTCTAAAAAGAACAAAACAAATGATATACAGGTGATGGCTCATATGCTACTATGCCACACCGGCACACGGCCAGTTATTGCATGGAAGTGCGAGCGAAACTTTTCGAGGGGAATACCTTGCATGGAAGCAGGTCCCCTGGGGATGGTTCCACGAGCGGCCGTATTACTTTAACTGGACATCTGTTTAAATCTGCATACGTTATTGTTCCTGGTTTTTAAGTTATTTAATGCCTTAATCCTGCCAATTAGTTTAGTACCTGTTTTGGATACATTGTAAAAAGCGTGAACAAACTGATTATTTTTTTGCGATCCTGTTGTACACATTGATCAGACCACATAGTTGGACTGCACCTGGAATCACCGAGGAATATACCGTTTATTTATTTATTTATAAAGCCAGCCGGGTAGTTTCTTGACTACGCCTCCTCCTCAAATTATCATTCATGGATTTTGGCCATCTTTCTCTTTTTCCTTATATATTTGCAATTATCTCTCTACGCTTGTTGTTTTCATTGACCTGTTAAGTTTATTTTCCTTTGCTTCCAAAGGCCGCGTTTACGCTTCTTTTGACATCATTGAGTGATAAGGCCATAAACATGTTTTCACCGTAACTATGTAATATATAGTAAATGGTATACTCCTCGATAGTGAATCAGTAGCAATTTGCATTGCAGGGGTATTTTTTAGCAGGTATGCTACATTCCGTTACCTTAGGATATCGACGCTGTCGAAAGGAACAATGGAGCATTAAAAACATACAGTGGTCAATAGCAAGGTAATAATGATATTGTTTTAAATGAGGAAAAAGCAAAGTTAAATCTAGCGCAATTGTGTTTGACGGATTTTGCGAGCAAGTTACTACGAAAAGATTGCCGAAATAGATGATCATTCTAACTATCGATATTCATAACATTTCTGAATGGAACTTCTAAGTTCAGAAAGCAGTTTGATGCGTATAAACACCCAGAATTTTATAGTATAGAGCATTAAGAATTGATAACACTTTCTTTTCTGTTGTCTACATAAAAATGAGAAATATTCATCATTACCGAACCAAAGTAAAAACGGAGTATCATTAGTAAACAAATATGACCAAAACGTTTATGTCTTTGCCCTACGAGACACGGATTATGTGAGTTATCCTAATAAATTTTACAATTTGGTTGTTAAAAATTGTTGCGATGCAAGTTGTGCATCATGTAAGAGGATGCATGCAGATAAATCTGTGGTTCAACCACTAATGGCAGACGGTTTATACAGGAATTTTTACTGAAGAATTTTAGGAAGCACTCCGCAATTTGTATGCTAATGTCTCTGGAGCGGAACAAGAATTAGGCAAAAATATAAAACGTTTACTAAATAAATAAATATTGATATGCACCAAATGTAAAAAGGTTTCCACAACATTTGTTATAGAGGTCTAGATTTAAAAGCACAAATTTTGCAATGAATACTGTGAAATTGTCACTTATTGTTAATTGACGGGCCAAAACGCCCACTTGAGACCAAAATTTGCGGTGTTTATCGCTTCATTAAGACAGATTTGAGGTAAGATAAAATGACGATGAACTTTAGCATATCGTAGATATTTGCCATCTTATTTTTCATTTGCCAACCAGTACAGAACGTATTGTTTCAGCAGCGCAAGCGATTTCTTAACGCTTAACTGGATGCGAACGATAACATGTGACTCATTTGAAAAATTCGACAGCAGAATTTTCCGTAGAAAGTGTAAAACGGTTTACCTAAAGGTTTTGCCTGTCCGAGATAAAGACATCCAAAATATTTTTAAGTTGTCACTCCAGGTTACCATAGCTGGCCCAACATTACATTTTAATTCCAGGATACAAAAAAGAAATATCGTGATCATAATTTGGAGTAACAAACATATTTTGTAGACTCGTCAAAAAAGGCCATGCAGTGATAATTTTCATCACTATAGGAAAACGTGTGAGGTTGATCGCATCAGGTGACGGCAGTTGCAGTTTAAACAGTTTCACCAACAAACCTATGACATTGCTGTAATGTAAAGAAAAATATTGAAAAAGTTGACAGGTTTTACTTAGACATGGAACACATATGGAACGAGGCAAGGCCGATGTTTAGTAAAGTAGTAAAAAGCATTACAGGACTAAGGGAATGTATTTGTACGCCAATGTAGTGCCACAGCTCGCTCAAAGTGGATTTGTATATTAATCAAATAGTCGTGCAAACATCACCTTCTCCTGCTCAACACGCATCGCCACTGTACCTTGGGAGAGAATATTAAATTTACATCGGTTCACGTCAGAAATGCAATAAATATATTAAGGGAATATATGAACAGTTTAGTCCGCAATAACTTTTGATCATTGCCACACTCCGCTTCAAGTACACACGACTCATGCCCACTGCAGGCATGTCAGCTGACATGCGGTGACATAGTCGAGCAGGTGAGCGCGACCACTCCGTGGGTGCGTCCATGTTGTTTTATCACTCGCCCTCAGTGCAAACCGAGTGTTCGTGGTCGTCAGGCCGTAAGAGACACACAGAGTGAGCGCAGCCTGTCACCGTTCGCCTTCGTTGAATCAATGTCATGCGGACCGATAACATCTGTCGACACCGACGCATCAGACCCAACGCGGGCGTTGAAACCACCCGTCAGAAATAGTTGGTCGAGCCTCGGCACAGACCGTATCACGGATGATAACGAAGTGTAGAATTGTTTACGCGTGTCATTAGGATAGCATTTGGTAGGACCGTATGCGTTTGTAAACGTGGAAAACCTACCTCTTCCGAGTCCTAGGCGCACAGTCATCATTCGCGCGCTGATGCCAGTTAGTTCAGCCACCAGCGCAAGTTCGCGATCGAATATGGTATATGGGACCCCATGCTCACGTGGTGCTGAGGGAGTGTTGCCCACACACTAGAACGTATAGCCAGCACCAGGTTCATTCAAATTGCCTAGCTGTGCCAACCGGGTCTCATTAAATGTCTCAATATCGATGCTATAGTGCATTGGTCCTATTGCGACCGGTGTAGTACGTCGCACGGGGCGTTCACTCGAGTTCCCTTCAGTATTGTGCAAGCTTAAGCTAGATCATAACTAAGCCGAATGCGGGTGTGCCACAAGGATTGCTATTGGGGGAAAATCGGTTCTTGACATATATTAATGATCCAGTAGACTTAATCACGTATAACTATGCATCCTCGTAAGTACTAAAGGTTTTGCGAATATAAGAAAGGATAAATATCTAAACGCGGTTTTAAGAGTAACCCAATCAAACCTATTGATCTTGTATATAGGATCCGCTATATTTCAGAGTATTTTTTGGCGTCTCCCAATTTAGCTCCCCAGATGGTTCGCACGAATTGACTGTGGGGTCAGGACTTTAAGAAACCTGCTCAAGGGAAGGATCTGTGGGCGTGGTCATACGACAATTTCTGATGGAATAGCCGGCCACAACTACTTCATTCCCTCTGTAATGGTAACAATGTCAAGCCTTTTTAAATTCTCACTCTTCATCAATACTAATGCAGTCAATTGCCCCTATTCTATACATTGGCAAGAAGCCAATAGTTAGAAGGTTTATTGTGAGAGACATCCGGTGGCTGCAAATTGGTGTAATTCCACTGGGAATTAAAGCCACGGAAAATTTCAGTTTACGGCATCGTTTCGCAACTTTCGCAGTTCGGTGTGTCTTATAAAAAATCCCCAACCAGCATGGAAGTTTTCTTTAGAAGGGTACCGCTTCGCTTTCCCCAAACTGTATCCAGCCAGTCTAGATTTTCACACTCGTCTATCCACCTTCCACATTAGCCCCGCACAAACAACCCACTTGGGAAATTCACTCGTTTAGGCAGCCTTTTACGCATAGAAATAATGTAAGGTGATATAAGGGAACAATGCGCCACATACCCTAAAACAGTTGTGAAGGGTGTCTTCTCGTGTTTCGTTGCCTCTCAAAACAATGTTAAATATTTCTGCCCCACCGCGCGATTTGAAGACATATCAAAGCACACGGGCGCCTCCTCTATATTTTTTATTTGCGACGGTTCAAATGCCTATTGCTTTCGCAGATAAATCGCTAAGCTATGCAAATATTTAACTTTCCTCTCCAACTCCTTTGGCAGTTTCTGGACTAGTTTTGTGATGGTCCATAGGCACGTGCTAAAACGGATCACAAAATGAGGGCACCATACAGAGGAAGCAAAATATTCACCAGTTTTTATAGCTGGCATTTTGAATTAGTTAACACTGTGAGCGCCCTGATTAAAATGCTCCTTTGGGTGACATTCAACAAGCAAGCAAGTGACTCCATTACCTATTGCGCTAACATTTCCTCCAGTGCAAGCAACATGGTTGTTCTACCTCGTGCTGCTCTCTGAAACACAGGCTTAGTGACAAATCTAAATTTTAGTTTTTTCATTCTCCCACTTGCGTTTCATTCACCTTGCAATGGCGTGTAGTCATTGAGTTATTTTACTGCGCAGCAAATGCGACAATATTCAATTAAATCCAGTAGCATATGAACATCGTTTCTGTCCGGACATTTTTCACCTTTCCTACGGCTTTGAATGATCGTACGAAAAGTGGGCACATTCCCTATCAGCTGGATCGTGTAACTTCGCGTTACCGCTATTTTGTTTAGCGAATCACAACGCCATGATTGCGAATCTGGTGCATTAAAAGTACAATGATGTCCATCAACCCTGATTGTAAACTTCCCCCACCCGCTGCTCCATTGCGATTCAGATGCATTTGGCCCGCAACTATGTGTGGCATTGCCTGACGTACCCTACAAATCTACCCCATGTTCTCGGCTGTCTAATCTGTTCTGTGTGAATTTACATTTGATCCACACACTACCGGTTGCGCTGAACGCTTGTGCAGACGAAATTACCTCCCATAAACCTCATCATAGGAAATTACTGTCGCTACCACTGATCAATTGTAAAGCAGCATTTGCTTGAATACACTCAAGGAATAGCAGGCAGTGATGCAGTTACGTTTGTAAAAAGTTCGGTTCTCTTCTCGTTGATATTTTGGGGATCGGCCAATATACACACTTAGGATGTTAGAAAAAGTTGACGTGGAAAAGTAATAATGTCGGCTTATATGGTAAGTCGTAAAAGTCAAGTCCTCTACTCTGTTAAAGCCGGACAAAGGATCCCTCATTCAGGTGTTAAGTAGAGTGCAATAAATTGCCAAATGTCCAATAGTAGATGTTGGTCTATCTCAAAATATCTCACACAGTCACATCGGTGTGAACGACCGGTATGCATGCATCTGGGAACATGTGTACCTGCCAATATCGTCTATCGTGAAAAAGCTGGATCAGGTTTGCATGTTTGAGTTGGACACAAAATACGGCAAGCCACATGGCAAGTTACCTGATCGATACATACGGTGTGTACGGCTGGTTGGAACGTAGACAGATGTGCAATATCGAACAAGTAGTGCCTCATTACCCAGGTACTGCAGTAGAATTGTGCTTGCGCTTGCGTAGGCGTAACTGGCCTGAGCAAGGCGTGTGCAATAAGTGCTTAATGTTATCACAGCTATGACAAAAGAGCTAGAATCAACGCTCTTTTAGACTGAAAGTTATCTTCAAACAGCCTATCCTAATGCAAGAGGCATTCCTTACAATTAGGCCATGCAAAGATTAAAGGTGACGTCTAGGAAACGAGTATTGAAAAGCTATGCCACCTTAAGACTACTCGCAGCCACATAGCCTATTATCCAGTCACAAGAGAGATCGCAGTTGCCAGAAACAAGTGCGGTTGCGTTACTCAATTTTGTTTTAGGCGGCATCAGGAGTGTTCATTCCAACAGATTAAATAAAAAGGCAATATTACATTTACACGAAACAATGTGGCTGCTTTTCTAGACAACATCTAGTCCTAAAGGATACATAAAAGCATGTATTGCACAAAAGGGAAAGCTCATTAGCTCAAAAAATGAAATATCAATTGTGGGAGTGGAAAATGTGCATATGAAATACAGCGTGTTATTAGAATTTAACTTATACGGCTGCTAATTGGGCTTCTGTGATTCCAAACGTTGCTGACACGAAATAATAAATTCAGGGGGTAGAAGATGCCTAGCCAAGTAAGATTGCGCAAGAAAACGGTGTTGATAGCACTTAAATATGAATACCTCGAACGCATATTTGAGGTTAACACCACTTCAACAGGAGCAAACACGTGTTTAATCTCCGCCAATCATGGAACATACTGCGCTGCAGATGCTGTGGTGAACAAAAATCCCGGAAATTTTTTGTACTTTCAGTAAAGGAAGTGGAACCCATCAGCTCCAAATCACACTGTATTTACCAATTTGATTATACATGTGGCGTCAGGTAGATAGGAAAGAATGGGAGTATTTTGAATGCCAGAGCGAAGGAACACCTGGTCAAATGAGTTCAACGTGAGGTTATCCATCTCTCACCTAATATTCCTTGCGCATGCAAACCGCCAGCAACATTGATAAGCAGACATGTTTTATAAATCCGTTATCGGATTTACCCCGGCACCGCAGTTCGGAGACTGCGTCATCCCAATCCACGCTACTTGCGGTTCGCCAAAGCCGTGACCATAAGCCAGCTAAGACTAGCCCTGTGTGTGCAGAAACAGTCAGTTCCTGGCCAACGAATACTCTGGTCTTAGTACGATTGCCGCCGTTCACTTCAATGCATTCTCTTGGTTGGTAACACCCATGGAAAGTTCAAAGATAATTTCTATTGGTTGTGTTGGCACTGATGGGTCAATAAGAATTGCACGCATTTATCAGCTGTATGTCTTCTCGTTGTGTTACACAAACTAGTTAAGGAAACTTACTGTTTAAAAGGCAGCTTATTTCTCGGCGGGACGAGAGATTATGATGGCATAGGAACAGATCAATGCTGACATGAATGAGTTTCCTGAGACCGATCAAACATGCAATTTTAGTGTCTCATTGAGACAAACCGAAATTTGGCGTAACATATGAACCAATGTTGTGCATTCATTCCCACGGGACTTACACTGTGCGGCCAAATTTAGCAACACTTCATGCCATTGTTACCTCGCTCGCCGTATTCATCAGGTTTACGGTACGCGGCCGTTACGACACGTAAGGACAGGCGTTCAGGGCTTGTTGCAACTATCCATTCCGCTGTGCACGTAGCCACTAGCTCTTTTCTCTACTTAGCTCCCACTTCAGTTGAGCGGTGGATCAGTTGTCGGTCGCCACCGTGACAGTGCAGTTCATCGTTGCAGACCCCGCTCGTACGTTCGGTCTGGATCTGAGAGGCACAAGGCTTGCATGCATGATCTATCGGCCGGTTTGATTAGCCTGCCACATATTCGAAAGCGGCATTGAGTTCGCAAACCCCAGGATGTTCTGATTTGAGCATGTAGAATGTAAGTGCAGAAACCAGAAGTTTAATGGAGTTTAGTGGAGAACGCCTGCATTGTGTCCAGTTTGGCAGGAATACCATGTTCCAATAACGTGTAAGATGACTACCCATCCAACCGCCTGGAACTTATTACAACAATACGGTAGAAGCATGGTCAAACTGGTGATTACAGATGCCCATATTTGCATCCGCAAATATGAGAAAGTTATAACCGGCAATAGGAACAATTGTCTCAGTATTATTGACCCACAGCTACGAACAGCGCTGGAATCCGCAACTGAGGGTCGTGTCAACATCATATTGCAGAGACGCAACATTGCATTGTACACAAAGTTGGACAAGCTGGCAAAGAGAAATGACTGCACTAGCAGTGAAGAATGTATCAAAAAACTTGCACACCGCCACCTCAATACAAATGAAGAGAATCGCTTGATTAAGTGGCTTAACTTCAACGTCGAAGAGGCTTGTCTTAAACACTATTTGGCTAGCTTAGAACACGCACTGAAATCAACTGGACCGTCGGAGGAGTCATAGAAACAGATACGGCAGACCGCTGTCCCAATGCTTACTCGGAATATAGTCACCTAGACCCTAGCCAAGGAGGAACAGGATACACTCAGTCGTCTGCAGAAAGACCAGAACATTGGAACCCTACCAGCGGATAAAGGGCGCATGCCAGTGATAACTGACAAACCGGATTATATGACCAAACTCAAAGGACTGCTCTCTCACACAACTACATATCGCCAGATAGATCAAACTCCAAGTTCAAAACTGATCAACCAGATCAAGGCAATGCTGAGGAAACTACAAACAAAGAACGAGCTCACTGCCACGGAGAGATGCAGAATGAAAGCTGATGATACAAACATTGCACTGTGCTATGGACTACCAAAAGTACACAAGGATGGAGTCACAAAACGACCAATCGTCTCGCTCCCCGGAACCCCATCATATAAACTAGTAAATGTTTTGTGGAGGAGGTTGAAACATTTGGTTGCTGGATCCGAACATGGCATCAACATTGCTGAGCAATTCCTCAACAAACTGTGGAGCGTCCGAATAGAAGACGACGAAATAATGATTTCATTCGATGTCACCGCACTCTTCATTTCAATCGGTCACGAATTGGCCAAAGAAACCATAATGGAACTATTGAGAACCAACTAAGCCCAACGGCAACCATACGACCTGAATGTATTTGGTAAAATTCTGAACCTCTGCATGACCACTTATTTCCGCTTTGGCGGACAAGTGTACCGGCAACTGAGAGGAACACCCATGGGATCACCAATTTCGGGGCTCATTGCAAAAGCCGTAATGCAGAAATTGGAGCGCATTGCACTGCCGTCTATCAGCCCAATACTCTGGATACGGTAAGTGGACGACATGTTTGTCATCGTAAAACGGAGCAGAGGACAGGCTACGCACTATTCGTTCAACAGCACATTCGAGGTTATCAAATTTACGATTAAATTAGAGGAGGATAACAAGCTGCAATTTTTGGATGTACTGGTCACTAGGAATACAGACGTTTCTATGGAAGTGTGCGTATATCAGAAGAAAACGCATACTGACCAGATGTTAAACCACCACTGCAAGCACCCAGTGAATAGCAAGAAGAGCTGCATTCAACCCCTGTCCAAAAGAGCGAAAAAGCACTGTAGCACAGCCGAATCGCGGAAAATGGAAGAAAATCAACAATAAGGAGTGATTTAAAACAGCACATATCCGAGAACATTCATCAGAAAAAGCTTAAATAAAGGAATCCACCAGCAACAGCAGCAGCAATCATTTGCTCAAGCAAACAAACCGATGGTAATCTCCTACATCAAGAAAGTCCCCGAACTAACAGGAAAATTGCTGCAGTCACATGGAATCTCTGTGACTCACAAGCCAAATGTCACCCTAAGGAATTTGATCTCAAGACACAAAGCAAAAGTCAATCAAGCCGAACATTGGAATGTCATCTACCAGCTAAAATGCAGCGACTGCGATAAAAACTACGTCGGATAAACTGGAAGAAAGCTTTGTACAAGAATCACCGAACACAAAGCGGCGGTCAGAAGGCATGGTCCACACTCATTGGTTTCTGAGCATGAATATCAAGAAGGCCACCATTTCGAGCTGGCGAATGTAAAGATCCCAGCATATGGAAGCACAAAACACGAGAGGGAGTTGTTGGAAGCCTGGTACTCTACAACGCATTCAATCAATCGACACATCGAAGTGGATGCAGTGGACGCCACACTACTGATGAACGACCGCCAACTCGATCGCTTGAATCCGGTTGAACGTGTGACTAGACATCCAGAACTGACGGCAGGCTCGCTTGCAAGAGCAAGCAGACAAACGCCACAAAACATAAGGAGGCGAGGTTAAAGGTCATCTGTCCATCAACCAAACTGAACGCTGAGAGAAATCCAAATCAATAGACTTGCTTGACTCCACGACCAATCACGGCGGTATAAAAACGCACGCACGCTACTCTCAGCGCGCTCTCATTGAGGCTCCTTCACGCTATTTTACGCTACCGCAATGCACTCAACTACGCACTGATGATGTCACCAGAATAGTTTAAGGAAGATGTATAACATAATCGCTAATCTCAGTGAACAGTTCAATTTCCATCTGTACAACCTGATCTACCTGTTTTCGATTCTAAACCGTTTCCAGGTATTTCTTTGAAACTCCATGCCTTGAGCTGTGACCCTTCTTTATATTATCTGCCAGTTTCCAAGCTACTTTATTAATGAGATATGCAAACTTTCACCATTAGTATGTCAAATTAAAGTGAGATTTACCTACCCGTATTGGGTGCATTTTCAGCATTTTTGCATCCATAAACATTAGTAAACAACAAGCACCACTAAGAAAAAATAATGAAAAGCGGTTAACGAAAACTAATGTCCTCATTCGAGTATGCGCTTGCGAAAGCGTTGTTTCACTCCAGTTGTTTCGATTACTAAGCGTGCTGGATAAAGCAGTATAGAGTTTCGCTACGACGAGGTAAGAGAATAAAATAATTTAAATTATGTCTCTTTGTGTCATCAGCTTGGATAACCAGTGTGTAATATCGTAAAAGCAGTGTCTCATTACCAAGGTACTGCGGTAGAATTGTGGTTGCGCTTGCGTAGGCCTAACTGCCCCGAGCATGGCGTGTGCAATAGGTGCATAGCTATTTCCTACGCTTTGCAAAGGCCAGTTACGCCTACACAAGTGCAACCACAATTATACTGCAGTACCTGGGTAATGAGGCACTACTTTTTCGGTATTGCACACCTGCTCTGTTCCAACCACTCGTACACACCATATGTATCGCTCGGATAACATGCCCTGTGGGGTGCCGTATTTTGTGTATAACTCAACCATCTGCGCCATCCAGCGTTTTCACGATGGATGACACTGGCTAGTACACATTTACCCAGTTGCATGCGTAAACGTCGTTTACACTTATATGACCGTCTGAGACATTTGGAGTTAGACCAACATCTCTATTGGACGTTTGGCGATTTAGTGCGCTCTTCCTCACACCCGAAGCAGAGACTCTTTTTCCAGCATTAACAGAGCCGAGGGACGATAATTTTGTGGCTTAACAAATACGGACCTATTTATGCATGTCATTATACTGTACTGTGTAGCAAGTTTTGTTCCGGTGTTGTTGGGATGGCAGTGATAACCTAATTTCACCTAACCTAATTTTATCAAAGTTGTATCATTCAACTTCGCCGTCAACGTAGCAATAATCAGAAACCATGAAAATTATCTACCTCAGTAGATTTTAGCGTACGCTTCTAGCTTTCACGAATATTGATAAGGAATTTTTGCTTAAATGAGATTACTCAACATGACTTATATAGTTTTATTTAATAAGTTGCTTCTCAAAACTTCAGGCAGATAAAATACTTCCAGCTTATTTGTTAACAGTTTGTGTTCATAATCATTTCCAGGAAGAATTGTGACGATGGTATCTAAGAGGGCAACAAAATGGTGAAGAGAGTTGCCCTCCGATAGCCATCTAACCTGAAAATCTTCATTGTACTTTTCACTCAAATGCTGGGAAAGATGACCTCGATGACTGTTTGATTTGATATTGTTGTCTACTTTTATAACATATAATAAGTAAGCATTTAAGCGCCCTCCCAACTTCTTACCAAGTAGGAGCTCTCGATGAATCATAAAGTGAATTGTATGAACAGAACAGAGAATGCTTTTTAAAAGAAAAAGGAATCCAATTGCGGCAGCGTTATCGGTAGCATATGCAACTAGGTTCTGCAATGAGATGTAGTTTTCAGTCAGAGATCCATTGACTAACTCAAATATTGACTGGCAATCTGTATGGATTTTAATTCTCCTGGCAAGCAGCAACTATTTCACTAATCAATTACTATTGGAAAATCGTACATGGGCCAAGAAGTGTGTATTTATTCGGCAAAGTTTGATTATTCTACTCGTAACAAAATTCCGCTGGACAAAAGCAAATTAAATAAGGTACTTCCTATGTCCTGAGCTAGCTCATCAGTTCTCCTGGATGCAGTTGTTGCTGCCCAGTATGTCGAACTGCTTCTTGAGCATCAATTTTCACCAGGTCCGACAGTAATAATGATACTAAGACAAAGTAATACTTCCCTATAATTGTGTCGATTGTAGTTTTACAATCATCTTGCTGGTTCTATAAAACCACTTATGTACATTCTACCACATTTGCTCACAAAGAAACCATTTTCTTAACAGCTGGTCAAATTTAGTAACTATTTTTCAGTTTTTTGAAAAAGTCCACACTTTCCGCTTTCGTTCTTATGAACATTTTCCCAAGGATTCTTCAGTTTACTCAGTCGCATGCTTTCATTAAAGATTTTGGAAAATTAAGCACAGGTCTGGAATTTTGGATTGATATAACAAATCCAATTGAGAGGTATTCTACGAAATTCTGCCAACAATTCTTCTTTGTCGAGGAGCTCATTGTTGAAATGCCATTTTAAATTATTATTAACTAATGTATTATAACCTTGCTACAATTGTATTTTTGTTACACGTTTATGGCAGGGGTATTAAATAACATCGATCGACAAAGTGAATCATGCAGGTCGTAAGAATGACTGGTGGCACTAAATATATTCTTGCTTGAGATTGATAATATAAGTCTCATCGTAAGCATAGTTATGACATCAGTTGAGGGCCACAATATAAAAGTTTAAAATTGTAGAAACACTGTTAGACTCAACCTGAAGGTGGTTATTAAAGATAATTTTGAAATACGGTGTAGAGCAGAATCATCACAATTCAGTGCAGAAAGAAAGCAAACGGAATTTAGAAAGTGGCAGTACTCGGTGGACACATACTCATTGCAGGAAAGTTCGACGAAACAGTGACAACAGGTACAGTGGATGACTAAAGTGACATAAACGGAAGAAAATGCAGTATGGTTCAGGCAATCGACATGACAGGTTAACGACTAAACTATTAACGTACATCGGCTTTTGTTAAACATGGCGCTTAAAGCATGTTGGAAGGTATTTGATTAGTATGGTTTTTATACATAGTACCCTTTTGCGCATGTTATGGTTTCTACACTTCTCACAGAAACCAGGTGTCCAAACTTATGACGTAACTTGATAAAACTGCTCGTTAATTTGATAAATTCATTTGAACTGAATGTTTAGAAAGTGTTGTAACGCGTCCAAGTCTTGACTCTTAGTTGGAACCAACGAGCGTCTTCACAAATTGCACCTAAGCTCTCAGAGTAGCCACTAGAATTCAGGAAGTTGCACGTTCACGAGATCTATCTGCAAGACGTATATGCGAGCTGAGACTGCATATGTAAAACGCATAACGTAACACTACTGCGCTGAGCCCAAACGAGAAAGAAAACTGAATGGCACTTGCTTTGTCACCCATTGGTCGTGTTCTAAAGGAAATCTCAGTTAGTGTCATGTTGGTTTTGCGCTGCAATTGCCGCAGTGTGCTTAGGAGAGTTTCGTGCGGTTACTGGAGCTTGAGTGGAGCTCAGTTGGTTCACTGTGGCTAGGCCTCAGTCTTTGCGACGACTTGTTTGTTACTTAAGCATTCAGAGCAGCCGTACGGTGATTGTATGTGAACTGAGCCAGGTGCAATATGCCATCTCTGTACCATCGAGTGTACTCGGTATGGCTTTCACACTTTGGTAAGACGCCACTTGCGCACACGTAATTCACTCCACGCACCGGTAGTGAACAGGAAAGATTAGTGGGCAGTTAAAGGTATCAGGAGTCTTGTAACATGTAGTTGGTTATTTGTGTTAGCACAACCCACCTGTAACAGCATGCCCCCAACTAAACTATGTTCATCTCAATGCGCAAGGAAGTTCTCCATTGTTCCCCAGGGGATTTATCTGGCTCCCTTTGAAAAGAGCTGTTTCCGAATTAAAAGCATGTGCCCAGAGGGATAAACTCAACAGGGTTTTCCAACGACATTGTGAGGTTGCGATTATGGTGGTCTGCAAAATGCAACGGGAGCCATCTCAGCGCTATGAACATACCGTCATGTAACCAATCATATCTGCCGTGTACTAAACAGCATATTGACGTCAACCTAGAAGTTATGATCTAAGTGCATATTTTATATTAGAACGACAATACTAACTTGTTAGGGACTACTGTTAATCAGGCAAGCGTATCAAGAAGGGCACATCTAAAAGAAGAAGGCACATCTAAAACGACTACTAAAATATTCACTAGAAAAATGCCAGGTAAACAAGCAGAATGCAAATTATGTATAACTCATGGATGTGTGTTACGACACCAGATGTAAACGGAAGGTAACGTCAAAGTAACTGCTCTTCTGTTTATATGCGTTTTTAAGTAAGCGTAAACTGGTCGCTGGTCTAGTCAAGCCGTCAAATTATAACCATGGCAGCTATGACTCTGCATTTCTTGCTCAAGTAGATACGTACTCTCACATGAGTGCAGATGTGTGGCCGTCTTTCTGGTATCTATCCCAACTTGGAATAGCGCAACTGACTGAGATTTCCGCCGGCGTCACCAGAGTATTGGCATTGCATAACTGCGGACGGCATTGCAT
>CALYDF020005363.1:0-14430 GCA_944474145.2 Dicrocoelium dendriticum | reverse complement strand
GATGGGTTGGTAATTTTCTCTATGAACAGCAATTCTAGGTTAGTGACCGAACATTTCTGTCTGACCCTAATCGAGTGGAGTGCGACGACCTTGCGAGAGACAACACCTCAAAAATGTTACTTTTCCGGATAACGTTAAAAGTTGGCCGGCGATCAAGAGAATGGACGACCACAAGATCCTCTAGGTACGACCTAGAGGGGACCTGGCATTCACTAGAATTCACTGCCATTCAATGTGGTCAAGTGACACGTTGTCCACATCCGCCATAGACACGCCTACCTCTAGATAATTGGGGCATATGACCTGCAGACAGGCCCTCAGGAACTGGACCTCGGTGTGCTGGTGCAGGATGACTTCGGTTATCCCAGACAGTCGGATTCCGTTTCGAAATTGGTAACCAGCACGTTGTTAGCTTGCGGATGGCATTCTCTATGACGCTCCATGCCTACGTGTGTTCCCACGTCGAATACGTAATCCAGACTTGGCACGCTTGGCTAAACCGTGACCTTGCAGCGCTCGAAACTCACCATGGTCGAGCAACAAAATGTGTCAAGAGATTTTGCAACCTTACGTACCAGCTGCGACGAAAACCACTCGGCGTGTTCAGTAGGCGCTACAGTTGGTTACGTGGAGACGTCATATTAGTCTACCAGATACGGAACGACCCTACTTACACATGTTGTCACCTACCGTAACTCATCCCGAATAACAACTTCACAGGCAATAGCCTGAAACCGAGTCAACAACACAGTCGGCTTTTCATTAAGGCTCGACGAACCTCAGCTCCTAGCGACTCAGTGATTCCGCCATAAGTAGCCATCGAACGTTTCGGTGCCTACGCTGTTAATTGCTAAACGACAGCCTGGACGTTAAAAATTCTATCCGACCGGACGCATTATCAGCACTATTTGCCAGTGGACCAGTTTAGATGTTATCACATTTGTGGAAGAGGATAAGTATATTAACAAACATGTATTAGAACGATCATCTATGCTAGTGACGGATATGTTCAAAATGTCCGCCGGCGTTCTGCATGTAGTGCAGCAACCGCTTGATGCAGTTGGCGAGCGCTTTCTCTAGTGTATCCCTCGCGATCCCGCGACGTTCATTCACAATATTTTCTTTCAATTGGTCCAGCGTACGCGGCTTTGTTTTGTACACTCGCCGCTTCAGATAGACCCATAGACAAAAGTCCATGGGCTTCAAATCTGGTGCGCGAGCAGGTCACTCCATTAGTCCACCGCGTCCGATCCAATGGTGGCCAAATTTGTCAGTGAGGTAAGCACGCACCGTTTTAGCAGAATGTGCAGGTTCACCATTCTGCTGCCACCAACTGGTACTGCATGCCCCTTCGGCCTCCAACTGGGGAAGCACAAATGTCTGCAGCATTTCCAAGTACGACGATGCTAGGAAGCTAAGGCTTTAGTACTTCCAAACAACAACCTACCGGTCACGTTCCCGGAAAAGAAATATGGGCCCAAGATTTTCGGGCTTGTTAATCCAGTCCAAACCATCAGTTTCATATTGTGGTGCATACGTGATGCGGTAAATCTTCGTGGCTTGCTGGTAGCACAAGAGTACTATTTCATTTTTTCATGCAGATGAAACAATGCTCCATCTGTAAAGATAACAGAACCAATATCCCCGTGATCGAGAAACCAGCGGCAAAAATCATGCCGCTTCTCCGGATCGCATGGATTCAAAACCTGCACGTGTAGTGCACTGAATCTCCGAAAGTGTTGTTCCCGTAATATCCGGTGTACCGCATATCGGGTCGTGTCACAGTGCTGTGCCATCCGACGAATGCTGAGATCGGGACTTTTGACACTACACTGATTGCAGCGCAAGCTGAACAGTCGTCCGTGGTGATGTGAGGCGGTCCGGTTCTCTTCGTGTCACACACAGTCCCAGTTTGCTCGAACTTCTTCACGAATTTGAGCACGTACCGGATGGTGACGTGGCCGCATTCATGCGTTCATTGCATTATGTTTTCTTGAAGCTGATGCGGCGTTTACACCGCATTCACCGTACCGCCGCATATCAACGTGCGCCGAGTAACAGACACGTTGCGTGACCCCGACTGCTTTGTCTGCTCGTGCCCAATTACCTGTGATTAAATAACATTGACAAGAGTTGCAATGCCGAACCTCACCCTCCGTTGAGGTGCCAACACGTGCGCACATTCACGCCGCAGTCTTGGTTGCTCAGGCCGATTTCGCTGCCTAGCCACCGAAACACACACAGATAACTATCAATCGCCCCAACGCCTACAGTTGACCAGGACCTTCAGCACTCAGCGCGAAGTTAGCTGACAGCTAACGAACGCCGGAACCCCGTTGTCGCTGTCTGTACTCATCTCGCTCGATGATCAAAACGGCCTCATGTCAGTGCGTCTTTACCAGGTTCTGCCTACACTTAGCTGAGCTCTGCACTAAATGACTTATCTGCCGAGAATTCCCTACGTCCTCACCATCAAGGTGTGAGAGAAATTCATGTCTCTGCACGCGCAATAGTAATTTGCGAATTTTGCTAAACATTGGATGGCTATTGGATGCTGGGGATAACAGTCGTAAATGACCGGCGTTCACCATATGCGAGCCACGGTAGGTAAATGAACGCGATCATCGGCCTTCTTTTGTCAGTCTCACTATGTTTTTTTATGGATCTTCTTTTGACAAGTTTCACGCAGAACGTGCAGCATTCTAACCGAAATCAACTGTCTAAATTATTCGGAATACTTTTTTTCCTGACTAGTTTTCCTGTATGTACTTTAGTTTGGTTTATTTCAACTACGTTTAACTGCGTTTATTTGGTATCCTAAATGCATTAGCTGCCTCTGCACGACGTATATAAGTAATGCCATGCGCTCTTGCAAGCTGCTAATGCATAACACCTATCTGTATGGCATTTTTCTCTGGTTCAAGAACTATTATCTTGTCTACTGCACATTATCTTTTTTAAGAACTAATGTCAGGCTGAAATCAAGTTCCTAACTTTAACGCAGCGAAATTAATGTGTACAGACATTTAACTTTTTCTGTTTGTTTTGTAAAGCTGACAGTACAGATCCTTCTATCTTGTGACCTTGGTGTGCTACCTAGATACGCATATGTTCATATGATTGGGCGGACGAGGAAACATCTTCGTTACTTGCTGAATTCATCCCTGACGTGGCTGGTTGCTGATAATCACTGTTTGTACAGACATCCAAATACAGTTGGACTGAAACAGAAACAAAGAAAGGTAGTGAAAATAGTTGCGGTCGAAACTTCGGGTAATTCGGTAGCTGCTGCCTTGTACTAAAGAGCAGTTCTGGTGGGTGAGATCGTAGTGGTGCGTTGCACTTTGCGGGGCTGTACAGCTGTCCTTGATTTACAAAAGTTTTATGTGCATTGATACCTGATCTGTTGCTGGGTTGTATACACCGTCTGTAGACTCTGTAGCCTGACTGAAGCCGACAACAACGAGGCAATCCACTAATGATAGTTTGCCTCTACCATGACTTCCAACGAGTCTTAACTGTGAATGGAGAAGCAGGGTACGAAAATGGTTCCACTTCATTGAACTCACACCGCCGCTGAAATCAAATTCAACAGAAGTTGCTCTCTGGAAAGACACCATCAACTGAAAAGTCATTTGACAGTACTGACGACCTCCATAGGATTGGTCAGTTGAGAGTAAATTCCTAACTCCATAGAGAGCATGCACTCGCAACTCGATGCTTCGGAATAGAGGTAAGAAGTCAGCAAGAAAAAAAGGAAACCCTGCTCTTGACAAGTACCATAAAGGTTTAACTGTCTCTAGGTCGTTTGCAGTTTTAGCAAATGGTTTTCCGATTTTTCCGGTTACAGGATTCCAGCAAAGCCCTTCGACTCTATTCGTTATTCCCCTGAATTTATGTCTTCAAACTAGTTGGTTGCTTGCGTTCCTAGTTGTAAATAGCAGATCTTTTCAAAAAATCTACTCTATGCTGCGATTAGTTACAAGGGGCGAAATTTAGGCTGCGCTACACCACAATTAGGTTTGTCGTCGATCACCTACATCTGTTTAGTCTCGAAAGTTTTTAAATCATTGCTTATGAAAGCTGAATAACTGTTTGCCACTCCTCACCCGGTACAGGGTGCACGTCGTAGATGAGTTCGTTAAACAGAACCGAGCTTTTGACCATATTTAGCTAATGATTGTTATTCAATTGAGTTCAATTTTGGTTCTTTATATTTTAACTAGTTAAACTCTGCCATTCTCCAGTCTTTGAAACATCAACTGGGAACCGTACCCAAAGGACAATGAATGGTGAACTGCGATATATAACAGACAAACAAGCGAGTGCTTGACAAATCCCGTAGGATGATCGGAGTAGGGATTACAAATTAACTGTTTCCAATGACAGGAAGGAGGGAAAACTGCGATCTAATTTGACTCACTGCGTTATTCACATGGATACATAGGCTAGTCTGCTCACCGCTACGTAACGAACCAAGCTGATGACCACACTGCATTAATTCGTCTTCCGATGGAAACGCACTATATCACCTAATGTAAAGGGGATAGAAGGTGGTCCAATCGCTTTTAGAAGGCATTAGTATGTGGGCGAAAATCACGTGAGGAGAAAGAACGTTTCAGGTTCTGGGCATCCGAAGTGAGAAAACTTTTTCACGCCAACCAAGTCGACTATGCTATGTGGCAAATTAGAGCTGGTGGCCTCTCAGAATGATGCTGTGGCTGACTTGCAACAATTCGCGACATTCGCAATTGCGATTAATCAGTATTTGGTAAACGATGATAAAGTCTCCACTGTAAAAGCCTAAGGCTTGCAGTCTTCGTTCGGATGGTAGGTGAAACAGCCCTCTAACAAGTTTTGTCGCCCTACATTGTGGAGCTTCGAGCGTAGCAGCATCACGTATTTTGTGCACCTGTCGCCAGCCCTAGATCGAGTACTCCACGTGATGCCTCACGTAGGTGTTCAGCGTTTGCAGAAAGTTTGACGGCCCAAACTTCCCGAAAGCCGTTCGTAAGAGACCAAGGTGCAGCTCTGCTCTTCTTGATAACTTTTCAACCTGTTTCGAGCAGTCAAGTTCGTCTTGCATAATTACTCCGAGGTCGCCTTTATGTGTAGCAAGTTTTGCAGCTGCTGCTCCTGCAGTCGCTATTCATGTGTAAATGGACGTCATATGCTCAGAGCTTTGCATTTCGACATGTTAAACTGGAGCCTGTTTCCGAATGATGATGTCACTTTGTAGTTTTGGATTGTTGTCTACTGTATTGCTGTCCTGCCAGATGTAGACATCATCTGCGATTAGTAGGAAGTCTGCTTGGACCATCCTAGCGTGATCGTTGATGAACACTAAGAGCAGAAAGGGTCCCAGTACCGATCATTGAGGCGTACCACACGGGGCTTCAGTTGGGTCGGAGATAGATCTGCGGACTCACAAATTCATCTGACCTTGAAAGCGGAACTTGCTTATCCAACCCAGCACAGGGTCAACGATTCCATAGATTGGAAGTTTGTGAAGTAGTATGCGGTGGTTCAGGCCATCGAATGTTTTGGAGAATTCCAAGTATGCGACGTTGACTCCTTGTCTGACATTGACTGACTTAGTTCAGCTTGCCCTGGCTAAGGACAAAATTGTGGTGCATGACGGATTTCCGCGGAATCCTTGCTGCTGTGACCCTATAATGTCGTTGCTCTCAAGGTATCCCATGAGGGCTTCTGTGATTCTATCTTCAATAAGTTGGGTAACACTTGGAGGCGATTGTTTGGACGGTAATTGAAGGGCTCCGCATGATTCCCACTTTTGTGAATGGGAGTGACTATTCCCTGGTTCCGCATTGTAAGTACCTGCGATTCCCTAAGGCTTCGTAGAAAGAATCGGGCCAACAGATCAGTGCAGTTCATGGCGACTGTCTTTAACACCTTGGGTCTGATGTCATCCACACCAGATGAGCTGTGCATGCCGAGGGACATTGGTCTTCTCACTACATTTGCTGCGGTGTAGCATACGTGGCTTAACCATGGGGGTGGAGTGAGCTGTGTCAAGGACGACTGAGGTGGCAATTCACACTAGAAAGTGCCGGGTGAACTGTTGCCGAAGCTCGTTGTTCGCAACTTGTGTAATGAGCGCCAGACTACCTACTGCGCGCAGAACTGGGATTGCGCGCTGCACTCTCCGGAGCTAGTTACCGTGCATGTAGAACATTTCAGGATAAGTACTGAGTTCCGTCGCTAAGTTATGTTGATGTTTGCGCTTATCTTGGCAGACCAATCTGACAAGATTATTTAGGTAACTTATGTAGGTATCCCACACGAACAGGATGTATATGAGTGACTTAGGCCAAATCCATTAGAGCCATGCATGTTTGCGTTTGGCTACTCAGTAAGGACTTCGTTTGCTTCGGACGAATGACTTCGGTTTCCGGCGCATGTATCAGTATCCCGGTGAACTTGGTGACAAATTCCTTCCGGGCGACGTCAGGAGGCTGCACAGCTAAGAAGGACCAGTTGGTCTCTTGGACAACGTCAGATAATGTACAGTATTGTGTGACGACGTAGACTTCTTCACAGATGTAATCCGATTAGTAAATTTGGCAGAAAACAGTGTCACGTGATCGCTACGTTTAAGCTGTACATCTATGTTTGCAGCATGAATTATTAGTTTATTGTTGGTGAAAACAAGGTCTAAGTCAGATGGTGCGTCACCAGTCCTGAATATCGTGGGAGTGATGACGTGGTGTATGGCAGTATATCGCTGATTATTTCTTGCAAGTCCGATTTAAATGGTTCACTTAGCGATTCTGAGAATTCGATTGCGTGCAATCTGACATCCCCCAACAGAAGTATGTGAATGTGTAACCGCGCCAGAATCCGCCCCACAGTAGACGCCAGGTGTTGATCGGCTTCCAGCATAGACATTGGAGGGCGGTATAGTACTGAAACTAGACAAACATAACCACTTTTCAAATACAAGCAGCACCAGAGAGAAATAACAACTGCATCGTCGCTGATATCAATATGCAGGTCAGCTCGACAATAAAAGTGCACTTCGCATCTTCTATTGGGTCGATCGTTTCATAGAAGAGTCAGGGCGGGCAGTTATTTCAACTTCAGTGATCTCAGTATTCAGTCATGTTTCAGTTATCATGCCGATATCCTAATGAGTGGAAGACAGGCGAGTATGAAGCTCGAGTAACTTACTGAGAGGTTATGCGTTGATGCACAAGCAGCTGATGGTCTCAGAGGTTAGTAGCCTATTTGTAGATGTGATTTCTGGGTGGGGGTTATGCCGACCCTTGTAGAGTCGGCTGTCAGTTGTTTTTTATTGAACCCTAATGGCTGGCCCCAGTGTAATTCCACGTCAGCATGTAGAGTTCTCAGCGTCGGTAGATGGCTGCAAACCTAGACCCCGTTCATTTGACGGCGTATTTTGACTGCATTCCGCTTCTGAGCGACATGTTGAAGGGGCCGCACACAAAGATTGCGTGTTCAGCGTTATCTCGTTAATTTGTGGTATATTCCCCGTCGCTTTTATACGAACTTCGGATGACAGCTACTTGCGCAGTTTTAACCACCTTTCCATCACCTTTTCCGCCACGGGTTTGGTTTGCAGTGTTACTTTTCTCACCCGTAGATCGCTCTCTCTGTAGTCAGAAGATGATGGCAATCTTTGGATCGAATTGGCGATCATATCTTCACATGCCGGTACTTCACGGATGAAGCACCAATTAACCCAGTTATGTGCCTGAGCCTCTAACTTGCTTGGAAGCTGAATCTCGGGGACATTGTGGGCAAGGAGCGAGTTTGCTAGTTTCGCTTGCAGTAGTCGTTCATGGTTAGTTTGCGTTTCCGGCGTTCCCTCCATGAAGTATTTAGAACAATGCGAACAGTGCTTTGAGTTATTCGGAGGAGAGTGTCTGACAAGACAGCAGACTCTGCTTTATTACCCGACTGAGGCGTTACTTGGAGTAATCATGGTATACCCTAGTCTGTCGAGCTTGGATGACGAACGAACCGCGTCATACTGGACGGCTTTACTTGGACTCCTAGTAAATGACATATCGCGTCCGAATGTTTTGATCATCTTACAGCTTAGCTTTGGTGGAGTTTTACCTCGGATTCAGCCACATTAGAGCAAATTATAGTAGGATCTTTATGATAATGTACAGTATTCTCTTTGTTGCTGGGGGTGTGGCTGCTTTCTTTGGTTGGCCAACAGATAACAAACTAGGTTTCCTGGTTGTATTTGTGGCCCTAACTGATCCTAGTTCGGCAGTAGTCGAAGCTATGGTGTATGATGCCACACTCTAGTGATTGGCAACAATGGATGCCTACGTTATTGCTGCCTGGACAGTGTTAAATATGCCGCGAGTCTTTGCTGAAGTATTCCATCCAAGAGGGTCATTAAAAGCGGCTCCCCGTACCGTGGCAGAGGTCAGTGTGGCTGGGGTGCCTAACTCTTGATCATTGTATTCACCCCCGGTTTGGCTGCACTGTTTCGAATTGGAGTTTGATATTGTACATCCAGCTAGGGGCTCTAATTCCTCTGGGCCCAATGGGGTACTTTTTTCAGCATGTACTCTCTATACAATCTGTGCCATTGTCGTACGTCTGCACCAGCATTACTGTTCAGCTGACGATTGGAATAGCCAACATTTTGTGCAGAAGCAAACGGAATCAGTCATGTTACTTCGTTTCTTTACTTCGTTAAGTCTATGGAGACAGCGCTTAAGGTGGAATTTTTTACGGTAGTTAGTGTATGTCATTCTGGTTGGTACATACTTAAAGCAGCCTCCACAATTAACCTTAAATTGTAAGGATGCAGCTTAGCTCTCCGTGGGCAGGTAGTGCGTGCTAGGGTGATGGCCATTTCAATCACGTTACTGGATGCGTCAATCACCTCGAAGCCTATCTAAGCAGTCCCAGTGATAATGGCGCTCAAACATGTTTGCATTCAGCATTCAGCTCTGTGAGCAAAGCATGCACGTAACAACAGAGTTGAAGTGATATGAGTGACTTCTACCGGAACCCTTGGAAGCTCTTCATATATTTTACGTGGTGACAGTATGGGGCTTTAAGTTTCCTTAAATCAGTGTAAAAAGAAGAAATAAGAAGCCGTTTGAGGTGCTGTCATGTTTATCTATCAGTGTGCAGATGCCTTGGACGGCTTTCTTTATTAGATCATAAGGAATTAACTGTGGATCATTCGGATTTAATGAACGAATACACAATGATGCAAGAATATTTCAGAAAGTGATACACCTTTACAGAGACGTAGCAAAAGGTGGGGCGGGGGACCGGTCAGCTCCGGGAGGCACGTAACAGGGGCGACATTTAACACATATGACTTTTCAATACCAAGTGTAAATGCATCGAAATTACCTCCATGATTGAAGTGGTAAAAATGAAGCGTGATAGTAATACTGAGATTGGAGATGAAATTGGTCCTACAAACGTTGATCTTTGAGGAACAGTAAGTGCTACTGAAAGCATGGATGCAGCAGGAATTGTTTGAAATGTTGATGCAGAAGATAAGCGCGAAGTTGAAGAATGGGAAGTGCAACCACTGCGACGTGATGCTACCCACATCAGTCAATGAACAATGAATTTATACGGGTTAAGAAGCGTTGCTTTACAAGTCCCGTTGGATAGTTGGTGGGGATATCAACATAACAATAATGATGATAAGGATAGTAAAATAGTTAATACTTTAAATATGAAAATGAGGACTTATCGTTTGCTCCGCTGTAGTCCTGCGATCCGCTTAGATTCACAGCACCCACAGTTAACAACAAATAATTCCATGGTATACTCCAGGTGTAGGATGGAGACGTAGTGTTAAGTAACAAAGTGTAAGTGGATGAGTGCATCGTCCAACCGTCTTTTAAATACTGTTAGTGTCGGTGCAGAGACGACCGATTCTGGGAGAGCATTCCACGGGTGACAGACACGAATGGAAAAGAAATTTCTGCGGCACTCCAGACGACTGTATTGTTCTGCGAGTTTTAATGAGTGGCCCCTCAGGTTTGTATTGCTGCTGAGTTGCAGTAAAGGGCGGCACACATGATGTGGGTCTCGCAGAATCAAGTATGCCATAATCAGGTCGCCTCGTAGTCTGCGATAGCTTCCACTGAACAGTCCAAGTCGTTGCAGCCTCTCCTGGTAGGAAAGATTGCGCATTCCAATTACGTTCTTAGATGCCCGGCGTTGTGGCTGCTCCAGTGCATTAAGGTCGTGTTTCAGCCATGGATGCCAGGCTTGAATTGCATATTCGACATGGGGGCGAACATACGCACTGAGCATTTGTCGAAATATGGAGCTGTTTATTTGTCCAAACGCCCGTCGCAACAGCCCGACGTGTTGGTTCCCGGTCTTCGAGGCCTTTTCGGATTGCCTGGAGCAACCCAAGTCATCTTGAACCAGGACACCCAAGTCACGTTCGAGAGTTGATTGTTGTAGTATATTCGTTCCGAGCCGGTATGAGTAGCTGCTCTGATGTCGGATGGAAAGCACCTTGCATTTACTGACGTTGAAATGCAATAAGTTTTGGGTCGACCATTGATACACCGTATCTAAGTCACTCTGAAGCACATGTTGGTCGGCGTTCGCCTGGATCCTGCGCCAGATCTTGATATCGTCGGCAAACATTAGGAAGTTTGAAGCGATTCCCTGTGCAAGGTCATTAATAAACACCAAAAACAAACGTGGACCTAGAACTGAGCCTTGCGGCACACCACACTCAACTTGTATGGGGTTCGATAAAGAGCTCCGAACTCTGACCACTAATTGCCGTTGAAGTAGAAAGTTGGCGATCCAGCTTAAAGAGGGTCTCCGATCCCGTAATGCTGCAGCTTGGATAGTAGTATCCGATGGTCTAGACGATCGAAGCCTTGGAAAAATCCAGGTAGATCACATCAACACCTTCTCCAGCGTCAGCTGCCTCGGTCCAACTACTGCGTGCAATTAGTAAATTCGTTGTACATGACCGCTGTCGACGGAAACCGTGCTGCTCAGGAGTGATGATGTTGCAGTTTTCCAGATAGCACACCAGTGCATCGGCAACTATGGATTCCATGACCTTGGAGAGTATAGGAAGAAGGGATACTGGGCGGTAGTTGGAGGGATCAGTTCTGCTTCCACCTTTGTGAATCGGGGTTATTATTCCAAGCTTCCACATGGCGGGAACTTGGTTCTGGTCTAAGCAGCGCTGGAAAAACTGAGCTAAAGGTCCTGCCAGTTGGCTTGCTGCTGCTTCCAGTGCCTCTGGACGAATGGTGTCGACACCCGGCGAGCTGTGTTTGCGTAGAGACGTCAGCTTTTGCAATACAGCCTCCGCGGTAAAAGTGATGTGGGTTAGTCCTGGCAAGGAGAAGACAAAGCTTGGTAGATCGCTTGGTGGCAAGACCCTTTGAAACGTGGGAGCGTATTGCATCTGCAGCGCGTTTGCTGCTTCCACAGCCGTTCTTGTTGGGCCATCAGCCGTCCTGAGTGGAGGAAATCCTTGCCTCACCTTTCGTAGGCTATTAACGTGCTTGTACAGCAGTTTGTGGTTAGCACTGAAGGTTTTTGCGATGTTCTGCTGATAGGCGGCTTTGTCTTCTCTTAACAGTTGAGTGCAGTGGTTACGTTGGGCTACGTAGTTGTCCCAAGTTTCTTGTGCTGGAGCTTCTCTGTACACTCGCCATGCTGCGTTGCGTACTGTCATCCATTTTCGAGTTCTGCTCCTAACGTAAGAAACTGATTTACACTTATAGCAAACTTTTATCTCTGAAGCCTCTGCAATCAGCTGACTGAATTTTTTGACGAACTCGAGCCAGGCGACTTCCGGGGGTTCTTCTTCGAGGAACGACCAAGTTGTGGCGCTGACGAGCTGGGCTAATCGATCGTAGCTTGTGATGGTTCGCACAGTCTCATCGTTCTCATTCAGATATTCTGCATAGCAGACGAAGTTGAAACTGATGACTGCGTGATCACTGCGACCCAACGGGCAGTCTAAAACCAACACATCAATCATATGCTCCTCGTTGGTAAGCACAAGATCCAGCACAGATGGCCTGTTACCAGTTCTGAACCGAGTGGGCAAAGTGATGTGATTGTAAAGAGGAACAGTAGTTACTAGATCTTGTAGATCGGCTTTGAATTGTTCTCCGATCGTGGCGGGAGTTTCTAAACAATGTACGTTGAAATCACCCATGATAAGAATGTGAGTGTACTTTTGTTGTAAACTGCACCTTAAAGCAGCCGCTAGGTGGTAGTCGGTTTCGGGTGTTGAGTTAGGGGCGCGGTACACCAAGACAATAAGGCAAGCGTCCCTGCCTTTTAACTGCAACCGGCACCAAAGAGAGTCGGGGAACTGCGAGTCTGAATCCTCCACGGCTTCGCACTGTAAGTCGTTTCGGTAATACAGGATTACCCCTCCTCCTTTTGTGAGCCTGTCGTTCCGGATCAGCGACATGCCGGTAGCGAAACTTCAGCGTCCGTCATTCCCGTGTGCAACCACGTCTCGGAGATACCAATGATATCATATGACCCGGAAGCTTGGCGATCTTTCAGTTCGGCCAGTTTGTTAGAAAGACCCTGAGCATTCGTATACAAGCAGGCCAGTTTCTCGGTCTCTAGGAGCCCACAGAGGGGTGAAGGGTCACGTGTGGGAGAATGCCGACCGATGGGAGGTCGGCAGTTACTCGTTTTTTTGATGGGATAATGATACCTCGTTTGCAACTTGATTCGGCCAAGGTGCGTCCCAACCTTCGTTTAGACCTACGTCAGAGTCAATTAAAGCAGCAGTCAAGTTACGCTTCTGTACATTCGTCGGTATGCTTGCTGCTTCAGTTGCTTTAATATTTGAGCTGTGCAAAGCGTTTGCGACCTTTAACCGAATTTCGGAAGGAAGATGTTTCCGATTTCTCCGCCATCGATCTAAAACATCCTTTGCTTGTTGCTCTGACTGAACCACAAGTTTTAGGATTCTAGGGCCGCATCCTCTATAATTTGGTGAGAGAGGTATCCTGGTGAGCGATAGTGCCACAATATTATCCAAAGAAAGTGTTTCACGAATGAACCGCCACTGTTCTAAATCGTGCTTTCCGGTCTCTTGAACATCGTTAGAAGGATGTTCTGGCACGCCATGTATGAAGATTGCGTTTAGGCGGTCTTGCTTGCTGTGCCCCTCTTCGGTGTTTCTTTTTGATTGTCGCGCGCTCCAAGGGACATCAGGATAGATACGTATCCCACAGGATTCGTGTTTTAGCGCGCTTGCGGAGAGCAAAACGTTTTCTACGTCGGTGGAGGATTCTAGTGTTACTCGAATAAGTCTGGGTTCTCCATAGTGTGGCGAGTTCGGATGACGAGTAATTCGTAACAAGTTTATGGGCTTGGCTTTGATACTCATCTGCATGCACAATGAGTTCCATTGGTCTTGGTCGTCTGATAACTTATCCCGCAATGTGATAGCGATGGATTCAGGGACATTTGAGCATACAACAGTCCGGGCACTGTTGTTGGATCCCTTTTTCGTTGATCTACAAGGTATGGTACTCGTTTGTCCTGACCTGCTGACAAGTGTTGATTGTTTGCTGTTTGTCCCTCTATTCGTGCTAACGGTGTTTACAATGGAAGAGGCCGCAACGGCGGCCTCTCGGTGGATCTTTGCAGCAATCTCTGCATAGGTAACTGATGTTCTGGGAGGCTTAGTCTCGACAAGAGATATTTGAGCTACAGGTACCGAGGGTTGGTGTTCGGCTGCTTCATCCTTGTTAATGCTAGATGTCAAGTCTAGTGGAATTTGCTTAACCAGACGTTTTGAGTGGTGCCTGATTTTCGTTGCCGTGACTATTGTTTGACTCTCGTAGGTACTATCAGTTTTCGCCCGGCGTTCTACCAAACTTGGAGAAGACAACTGAGATGGAGACGTGGCTGATTGCGGTTAAGGGGAAGCGGATATTTCAGCAGTTCATTGCTCAGAATCCGCTACGCTTCTGTGATGCATACTCGCTTCCATTGAAGTAATCTTATCGTTTATCCTCTGCTCTGCTTCTGCGGTTAACCGGTCGCATTTCTGAGCTAGGATAAGCAAGCACTTAACGAGGGGATGGTGGAACACGCAGTACAGAACCAAAATGCATCTTGGGAGCTATTTCGCTCCCGTACCTGTTGTTGGGACACATTTGCACATTTCGTATGATACCATTCCAAACAGTGCGAGCAAGCCAGACCGATTTTTACTACTCGATGACATTCTCCTAACCCGCAAATGCCTTTCGCTTGGAGCCTCTTCGTTTTCGCATTTCTGCCATTCAATTTGGTGTCGTTACCTGACCCAGTGGGTTGGTTAGCGTTCTGTACTTTCCAGCTTTGAGAGCGGCGCACATCGGTCAGGCGAGCGTGGTGGTTGCAAGGTCAAATGAGCGGTCGGCGTGGTCGCGCGGTCCGTGTGATGAG
>CALYDF020005362.1:0-14435 GCA_944474145.2 Dicrocoelium dendriticum | reverse complement strand
ACACACAGACTGTGAGTGGGACATCAATTGCAGATTAAAGTAAGTATCCTTTAAGTATTTGACAAACATGGATGAAATTTCTAATTGCAATGCCGATATTCTGCAATGCTGCACTAATTGTCTGTTCATTGACTTATTCATCTATTTCCGTTACTGCAGAAGCGACGATGGTTTGTGCGCACCTGTGGTAGTCTGGTATTCAACAGAAATGTGATTTTCGACTGGGAATGCACACAATTCGCCACCTTGCTTGTGGTCTTGATACAGCGCGCTCAGAGCATACGTGCCATTGGGTACACTGACAAACCAGTTGCTTTTCCATCAGGGCTAGCGGGAGTAGTGCTGTTCCTTTTCACGCATGTGGCTTGTTTGTCGATTTACACGGAAAATACTGCATAGACAGGCATTTATCTCCTCATGTAAAGAATCCGCTGCTATTCCAACGTCGCATATAAGTGACATTGGATCCAAGTAATGTCATCTCAGCGACGATGCTAATATTTTCCAGTCATTTCTGCGATATGGCAAGTTGATGTGAGGCAACTATTGGCCTTAATCCCTGCGTTAGTTGACATGATGTTTAAGGGTATAACGATGTGAACACCTACCGATCACCTTTCCCTAACATAAACTTTAAGCATTATTCGTAGTGCATCTCACTAACAGCGTGTAGCTAACGAGCATACCTAAGTGGTAGAAGTCAAAGACGAGTAGGCAATGTCCGTTATTAAGGAATACAAATGCAACCAGAGTATAACAATTAGAATTCAAATAGAAACAGAATTCACACACGCAGCAGTTACACATTAAGTCTCCTGAGTCAGTTGACGTATTGGGTACAAAGAGGCACACAGTAGCACACAGACAATAATAGGACTCAGAGAGTCACACGTTGCAAGGGTACCTCGCTAACGATCCAGTCATGTGCTGCAGATCAGACCAGGCAAGCATTTGTCCTGAAGTCAAGACACCCCTTGCACGTACTCGTTGCGGCTACGCGATGAGATTGAGTGTTTGGTTCTCAAGCCCCCGAGCATAGCGACAGCTCGCTTGTGGCACATCACGTGCTTTGGTGGGCACTTGTGTCTCATGCTGTGCTAATTGGGGATCACAGTCAAGTCTGGTTTAGACAGTCGCAGCCTTCAAGTTTTGGACCGTTCCGTTTGTCATCCTCGTCTGTGTTTACCTGCATATGTTGTCCTTTAAGTACAGTGCAACAGATTTCGTTCAAGACTGGTGTCACCCACAGTTATCCTACTATGAGATACGAGCTAAGTTAGGAATCATAGTGTATCAGGCGGAAGCTGACAGAAGTACATCTGAACCGAGCATAATGATTTCAGCCTTTCACTGAACTGGCAGACACAGAGCAAGGTCGGTGGTTCTGCTGCAATTTCGGAGACTGCACATACAATGTCAGCCGTGAATGTGCAACCTTATGTTCAAACACAACCATGTGCACAGAATTTATAAGTTTGAGACAATTAAGCGTTCGTTCACAAAACAAGTTGCATGATGCTAGATTTTTAGATAGATTAATCCCGGTATTCTTACTTAGTTTAAATATCGTGGAATGTTGATTTTCCACTTTTACTACTGCAGTAATGAATTTTTGGTTATCTAAGGTTCTGTTATTGCATATTCCATAGCGCTGCTTGCCATGCATAGTTTCCCTGTCAAAGCGTTCCGAAAACATGTTAGTTTCCCTTTGCGCATCTACGATATTACAAAATGCAACCTGCTTGTCATTCCGTGACTACCATTTCTGTTGCCTATATTGTCGGTCCGTTGAAAGCGGAGAAAGTGATTACCAGTCTTGACTAAGACTGTCAGTACTTCGAGCACGGTAGTCTGAGCTACACAACGAACAACTGACATTATTTAAAGAGCAAGAAAGCAACCTTTCGGCAGGATAATGTAAATTCAGCCAATTTTCTTATTTTCGTCAGCCATTTACACATACTTAGCGGATTGTATCGACTGCATAGAGTTCATCAGTGTGTAATATACACCACGTGAATCCATATAACTTCTACATGAATGACATTTTCGTCGATGTACACACTGCCGAGCAAGCAGAACAACTACCGTTGGAACTAAGTAACTATTACCCCGTAATCGAATTTACAGTGGAGAACGAACCTTACAACGCCATCCAATTTTAGATGTTCGCTTAAAAGAAATGTAAACAATGCACTACCCTCTGTTTGACATCCGGTGTCCAGTGCATTAAAAACGAGCACCGGTTTGTATCATCTTTGCAATAGCTAGCCAGCTATTCTCATAGTGTAGCAAGAACGACGGGGCAATAAAGCACGATCTGTATTGCACGTCATGATTCGTCTCACACGCGCTCACGCCCACACACATGTAGTCACATTTCTACACCACAACGCACCAGAAATGCGATGTGGTCGACGGGCACCTTCGCCCGCCAATTGGCGATAATTCGGCAACTCAGCTTCGCCTGTTTTGCTTCGTATCTCCGCTCCTTTACGTAGCTTTCCGACCAGCCTGGATTTGTTCGAAGGCTCTCGACTTGCTTGATCTTCCAGGCGTCACTCAGCTTTGAGTCATTCCTTGGGGCATAACAATCGGCGTCTTTGTCTGAATTCTTGGCCTCTTCTCCTATATCGTTTGAGATCTTCTGGGAGCAGACTTTCTTCCCATCGTCGTCCGCGGTCCCTTTTCCACTGGTCCGGTAGGTCCTGCGTTATGCTGACTGATTCTGGTGCCTCTGTCGGATACTCTTTCTTGCTCTTGTCGTTTTCTGCTGTTCCGTTTTGTCGAAGTCCTCCGCGCATCTACAATAGGAAGTGATTGCATATGAACTAAAACGCGTCAGCGCTACAGTACGCGCAAATGGACACCTGGAGAAGTTCCTAGCAAAACAATCAAAGGGGAACGCGAAAAATTGGAATGGACGAGTGCCCAACGTCCCTGAGAAAAATGCTCATAACAGTGCCATTCAAAGTTGATTACAATGACAGAAGGTTCAGATATCGCCTTCGTCAATGGATAACATAGATAGTACGCTGCTGGGCATGTGGTTTGGCACCAAGTTACGGAATTGCTGTTTAAATCCACTCTGGATATGACAGATACCTGAGATTCACCATAGGCAGTGCCTGCGTATTCTACTGTAGCAGGCACTGCAAATGCATTGTAAGCATGCGTTGTGGAGCTAACGTTATCCTTCAACAAGGCTTCAGCATCTCTGCCTTCTGCTTCTCTGCTTTCTGATGGCAATGTGTATAGAGTTAGCTTGCACGTCGGCAGCAAAGTATTTCACTGCGTGCAAAAATAGCTGCATGCATGGCTGCATGTAATAGTTGTCTATATCAGGGTTAGCGTGCGCGGATCCTGCTGTAATTTGTTCACAACAAGCTGCTAGGACGTCGGTAAATTGGAGAGCAGCATTTGGCTGGTTCCGGTATGTACGTGAATTACCGGAGTGATCTTCATGAGCTGCCATTATTTGTTGACTCTGCTGTGCGGCCTTCTGTGATGATGTGGAATTTAGCAATAAGGCAGTTTTTGTAGCAAAGTGATGTGCTTCTTTGTCGAGTGATGCGATTGACGGAGGCTTGAGGCTGGCAGTCAAGTCACTGGATGTAATATAGAGGTTAGCTCTGCATTCATAATAATCTAAATGGTCCCATCTTGTGAGCCCCTTGTGACTTCCAGACTGATGCGCATCACCGTCTTGGAGTACCTGTGTCCAATACATACGTCGTTATTTGTATTCCATTAGGGGAGAACGCAGTACGGCTCTGCCAGACTCACTTTGAAAGAGCGTTTGGTTTATCAGGGCGCGCAATGCTTGGACAATGGTATTTTTTGCAATACGTCACGACTTTCAAAAAAGCCGTCGCAGTCACAGCGTCCACGAGGTAAAGAAGTACGCGACAACTGCGGTGCTAGCCATGTGAGCGTAAGAAGTCATTTTATTTCAATTTGCTTCAACCCATTCGATATGGAATCAAAATGAGCACGCAAGTGAGGTATGGGATCAGAAGACTTATCAGAGCACATTTTTCATGTCTTCGGCTTCACTCTTCATGTAAACGGCAACAGCGCTATCTGGTTACAAGGGGCTGCAACACTCGTGTTGCTGAACTTACAAAATTGTGCAAAGAGATACTGCCGTAAAACTTACATAATATACATATATATATATATATATGTAAATAAATATGGGTGCGCGGCCATTTAAACTTCATGCAAACGCGGCAGATGTCAAATATATGCATTCGTTATTTTCCGCAATTTCTTCACATGACCAGATAAGCTCAGCGCCAAGTCAAAAAGAACGTATCTTTTTGTAAATCAACCCTTGCCTTTGACAAGGGATACCGGCAATCGCGGACTGCAAAATACAGCCAACCGAAAGGTTACTAGCAATGGATTCCTTCCCAATGCTAACACACGTTTGCACCGCTCAAATGATTCACGATTAAGATGACTCACACGACAGTGAAGCGAATCCTGTTTCCACAATTATGGCCTCTTTTCATTACTATTGATTGAAAACAGATGGATTATAACAAAGACGTTCCCTAAGCGTACTTGCACACCTACGCGAGCTACAAGCAACCTTCGTAACTGAAATGCCGTACCAGGCTGATATAATAGACTGTAATCCAATAGGCCTTGGTTAACACAGTATTTGTAATGATCGCTGTAAAAGCACAAAGTTAGGATACTTCATGTAAGTATATCGCAACTGTACAGCTAAATGGTTTGAGCATCCACCACTGGAAAATGTCCCTGATTCTCTCTGGTTCTCCTTCTCAGGACCCTCGGTTTAACTGCATCCATCCAATTTCATAAACAACGGATGTGTTGTGTATCACCTCAGCTTTTGATGTTGCATTAGAATTGACGCGCAAAAAAGGATAATTTTAAGTGGTTTAAACATAGCGAAGATATACTGGTCTTCCCAGACCTTCTTGTCTATACACAGAGGCTCCATTTATTCAGTCACAGTTCGTTGGACACAGTAAGTTACTATACCAACTAGGTTGACAAACACATTAGACGTGATGTTTACAATTGTATAGCCAGCGTAAAGGGAGACCTTTCAGAGAACATCCCTGATAGCGGCAGCAAAATAATACTCTTAACCTTCACGGTTAAAATGATCACCAAACAAGTACCTCCTTCCTACTGCACCAGCCGCAATATTAACTGGAAACCCATCCGTCAAATAATCCGGTCCTGCCATTAACATGCCTTCTTTCTCTCCAACAACGCATGCACAGCCTTGGAGCACTTCTATCGTTCGTTTCAGCAAGCATTAACCCTCGTCGCTGCACAAACAAAACTAATCAGTGGCGTTTAAAAAGGTGCAACCGAGCGTTCGATGAGTCAGAAATCCAACAAATCTATCGCGCGCTAAAAGGGATAGAATATGTTACAATGATTAGACAGATGCACCGACTTATCTCTGAAATCAAACATTTACAATAAGGGGTGAGAACACATGAAGATCAAGCAACCCTACGAATGACATATAAAGCAAAATGCTGGTCAGCTTTCTCTGTCGAAGATCCAACAAACGCTTTCCATTTATCACTAAAATGGTGGACGACATCCAGACGCGTTTAGCTCTTTCTTCTCCACCTACATGACCCTTAAGACTGACGCTATAATTATCCTAAGGCACCAACAAAAGTGCTATTGCTCTCCGCAATATCCGCCAAGTAACATTCTATCCAACTGTGCTCAATTCTGGAAGCTGATGGCATGCCATGAAACTGGGAGGGCCTAAGATGTCACTGCTCCTTTTGTATATCTTTGCAGTTTCACTGGAATCCAAGTACTTTGCAGTTGAATGAAAAAATTCATTCATTAACCCTCGCCACAATGCTGCGCAAAACAGGAGATTGACAATAACTGGCCAAGCGAAAACTCTCCTATAATAGCCGGATTATTCGTGAAATTTAGCAAAATGTGTGAGGAAGTTCATCAACTCACTGGAGCTGATAGGTCCTTAAATGGTTTTCTTGACTAACAATCGTACGCATTCTGGTAGCTGCCTTACTTTCACTACATACCCGACTCCATTGACTCAAAATATGCCGTATTAATTCTATGTTTGCACATTCATAGAGTGTTCGATCGAGTACCTCACAAACCGTTACCGATTCAACTAGATTTTTTTGAAGTCCGCAGCCCATGAGTGGGCTATCCTCATACATAGACGGTCCGGCTAAACTAGTCATCTTAGGCGACCATTGCTCTTCCTCGCGTCCAATTACCAGCGGGGTTAAGCAATGATGTGCGCTCGGTTCCTTAATTTTCGCACTTTGTGTCAATGATAGCAGGTCGGTTAACAATCATGGCGTGACGTAGTTATTCTTTGATGGGATACCGTTTGTTCACAAGTACCGAGCAGTTGAGCTTCCGAATGTACTACCACCCCTTCGAGAACACGTACATTTTCTTGAGACTTGGTGTGGTCGGTGGATGATGACATTGAAGCACAACAGTCCAGTATCATACGTCGCGGTTGCTTGACACCCGAATTATCCTGCACATGTAACAGCAAACGCATCTGTGTACAACGGTCTATACGTGACCTTGGAATCAGATATCTTTCTGCTCTTACATTCTTAGCAAAGATTGCGTACCGGATAGCCTGAGCCAGACAATCCTTCGCTAACACCTTGCATAAGATGCACACAATCACAGCTACAGTTGAACTATTTACAATCCTAAATCATCCCGTCCTACAGTATTGCTGCATAACCCGGGGTTATTTGAGGAAATCAGAGATAACATCGATAGAAAGCCTTCAACGATTATTTACTAAGCAAGTATTGAGAAAACATCCCATCATACACGCTCGGAAGTAATGCCAGAAACTTCAACACAATCCGCTTTGGCTGCAGAAACTGAAATATAACTGGAGACTGCTGCACAATCTGATTCACGGCAATATGCATTGCAATCGATCCATCTTAAACTTGCAACACAATTACACGCGAGACCTAGGTAACAAAGGCATTATCATGATTACACTACGATACAGGACAAATTTGCGGTTTAACTTTCATCTCAACATATATGCTTCTCTGTGGATTCGACTGATAATCACCATCAAGTTGTGTGAGATTGTGCCATTCTTTTGAAGTAAGTTGAGAAGCTACCTCTACCTGGACACAATAATGTCGTTTCGCGTGGAGAAGATCATATGAACATCGATACAATGGAAGCTTAGATAACGTCTTTTGGGTGTAATATCATTAAGTAACACCGTTTAATTAGTCCCCAATGTCTACACCATACTCAAACCGATTTTGCTTCTTATCATCGCATAAGACAAACATATGGGGCAAATACTTTTCCAGAAATGCAGACAAATATAAGAACATAAATTGATATTGCTCTTGCCAGATCATGACTTCAACTTTGCGTGTATGTTCTGTGCCAAATATTGTCACAGCTTTCCACTTGCTGAGAAACATGCGCATTATTATTTTTAGCAATATTATTACTAATATTGTTATTATAATTGTTATTATCAGCATGTGGTACATTGTTTCGACTAGAGGCAATAATAACCAAGAGCCAAACTATGACACTGGTACTGTATACCTTGGATCGATCACATATTGTGCGCTCAATACATTATGGAATGCTCGGACAAACGCTGGATAGTTAGCACAAGGACACCGATTACCGGCCGGGTCAGCATACGAACCAATGGTAACTCTTTTCGACAAAGTTCTGTTAAAGGATTGCTGAGGGAGAACATTCAAACACCTCATCTTAGGTTGACCAGCTACAGTCAAGCGTACAGTTGGCGACTTCTAACACTGACACTCTCATCCCTGTTTGTCTTTCATTAACAGCAATGTGTCAACCTACTCAGGAGCATATCTGTTCCCTTAGACGCATACACCTGGCCCTGTGTTTACATCCAGGAAGTCGCACTGACTAATGTCCCAAGACCAAGGAGGGTGTCACTGATATTGCCTGCATGTAACCCCTCAAGGGGGTGAATGAATTGATGCGCGCGTGAACTTGAATGAACAACACGTTATTTTAATTTTCAACAAGCTAAAATCTTAGCACCATGCGTGGTTGCCCGTAATAAGTGGTACTTGCAAATCACCTGTGAATGCGGAGCATCATTTCTGCCCTGCCGACAAGCCCATGTCCAAGCAAGTGGTCAAGCCAAGTTCATCGGCTTCTATTTTGAACCCTCGATCCTCCTTCAGATTAACATGCCTCAATGTACGCACATTGCTACAGATCGGTTAACAGGCAGCACTTGTCTGAACATTAGAGACCCTCTCAATCGATATCTGTTGCTTATCGGAGACGCGCCTTCAAGACTGGAGCTTAGTGCTCACTTTGCGAGCACCTTCAGATGATACCAGTCGTATTTTCTCATTGCGCCTGTTCAGTGACGATGCACCTTCGAGCACCGACCAATCGATTGTTGGTATTGTCCTATGTCCCTGGGCTGCAGCTGCTCTAGTTGATTGCATCCCAATCAGTAGCCGGATTTGTGCGGTCCGATTGACTGGCTCGTTTAAAGCTTCGAAGTCGCGCGGATGCCACTGGTGTCTATTTGTCAACGCTGCCTATGCACCCACAAACTCTAGCAATGATTAGGTAAAAGACCACTTCTCCCGCCATCTGAACGAGCTCATACGCCACAGAAGATCTCGGACAATGTAGTTCTGGTTGGGAATCTGAACGCTTAAGTTGGAAAATTATCCCCTGATGAACGGCATCTCGGCGGCCAAGATGGTTTAGGCTCCCGTACTGATAACGGTGAGCGGTCACTTCATTTGTGTGATGATGCTCAGTTATTTCTTGCGAGCACTAATTTCCGACACAGCACCCGCTGGAGGGTGACTAGGCGCACATCAGCCTTGAATTAGCTATGGACACAATTCGATCACATCGCGATAAGTTACGGCTGGAGTGTCTGCGTCCAAAATTGTCGCTCGATTTAGAGCACATGTGTGGATACTTATCATGCACTTGCATGTGCCGACTTGTGGATGCGTTTTGGCTGACGCTCACGATGACATTGTGAGCACATTGACATAAGTCAACTGATGAAGATAGCTGTACTGCATGTCTATCTGAGTACGCTGACCTGCGAGTGGAGTAAACGCTCAATGGACACAATTGAAGCCCACTGGTCTCATGTTCACCAGACTTTACTAGCCTCAGGCAAGACTTCATGTGATAAGCCTAATCGCCAACGTGGTCAGTGGGTCTCTTCGAAATCTCTGGAACTTATCGATGCTCGCTAACATATTCCGGCTGGAAACGGACATATTGTAGCTCGCAGAAAACGCCGGGCTAAATGCCGTGCTAGCCTGAAGAGGGATCGCGGATCCTGGTGTGCTCACCTTGCATCAGAGATGAAAATGGCCGCTACCTTTGGTAACCATTGTAAGTTATTCCGCATAATACGGGAAACTGGCAGTAGGAGATCTGGTCTTAGTAAAATCATACGTGCCGTGATTCAGCTGTCTATCCACAACTTATCAAAAGGCTTAGGCTTTGAACTGAGCACTTTGAAAGACAATTTAAGCGGTCGGAATTGTCAAATCTCTCGCTGGCCACTGATCGCCTTGTTCCATGGGCTGTCCATTTGGATCCGCCCTCTCGCTCAGAAGTCGAACTTGAGATCAGACTGTTGAAGTTGAATAAAGCCGCGGGACTAAATGATCTTCCTCTAGCCCTCACTAAATTTGATGGACCTGCACTTGTGGATGATGTGCGCGAGTTACTAGTGAAAGTGTGCGAAAAGAAAACTGTTCCAACCGACTACAGCCGCTCCGGCATAATCCCAATCTTCAAGAGAAACTCACGATTGGTATGCGGCAACCATAGTGGCGTCAGTCTGATCTCAATCGCCTGCAAATTGCTTGCCTCTGTCATCGTTCACAGACTGACTGGCACCCGTGAAAGTCAGATTCGGGAGGAGTAAGCCGTGTTTCGATCAGGTCATGGCTGCATTGACCACACGTTCACTTTGCGTCAATTGTTGGAGCACCGTCATATATATTGGTGGCCCACTGTTGTCGAGTTCCTCGATATCAAAAGCGCATTCGCTTTGATGGATAGATGTGTATATTAGGACTGTCTAATCACGAATGGTGTGCCCGAGCAATATGTAACTATTATTAGAGTATTATATGCGAGTAGCTCGGGCAGAATGAGTGTTTACAGCTAGTTGTCGTTTCCCTTTAATCTCTCCAGCAGTGTGAGATAAGGATGCTCGCTATCTCCTTTCCTCTTTAACTGCGCTATTGACGAATTCATAGAAATCCCGTTCACAGAACACGAGTTAGAATGGGTAGATCTGTCCCCAGGAGAACGACTTCTTAACTTGGATAATGCTGACAATATTGCCGTGATCTGTGACAGCTCACAAATGTGTCAAGCAACTCTGGACAGATTGGCACTGCTTGTCAGTCACTTCGGGGTTTGCTTCGCACCCTCGAAGGGTAAAGTGTTCCACCAGGGTCGGCCTGGTCCGCCTCCTGAGCTGACCCTTGGTGTGGATCAGCTAGAAGTCGTTCAGAAATTCAACTACCAGGAAAGTTGCATCAGCGCCCGTGGGATTAAAGATGAGATCACGAACGGTATAGCAAAAGCTCGAGGCGCTTTTGCTAATCTTCGCTACTTATGGTGCCGGCGCGACATTAGTCCCGCCCTAAAGCTTAGAGTGTACAATGCAGAGGTACGTTCGACCCTACCGTACGGTTGTGAAACCAGGCTCCTTAGACCAGCGGTTATAAAGAGGCCAGTTACGTTCGACCACTGGTGCCTTCGCAAGTTAGCTCACAACTAGTGAGAACACCGAGTAAGCAACGCGCGTGTTTGACGCCTTGTTTACGGCACGAAAAAAGGGAATGAACCGCTTAGCGCCGTTAGGTCACGCACCGGGCTCCAATGGCTTGGCCACGAGTTGCTTATGCCAGCCCACCGATTCCCGCGACATACGTTGTTCGCGCGCCTGAAGTGTGGTTGGAAGAAGAGGAGGGGTGGTCAAGCGATGAATTGGTCGAGAGGAATAAAGGCCCTCAGTTCAATTTTGGCCTCGGTTGGAGCCTCTCGACTCCTTAGTTGGGGTTGTGCCTGGATACAAATGCTGACACGGCAAGGACCTGACCTCAGTGGCGTTCGTGCTGTGATTTTCTTTGTCCCACCCATCCCCCTAAGCCTCCACCTCCAGCCACGATCTTACTACTAAGCTTAATATAATTTCGCATGTTACGTTTTTATTTGCTGCATACTAGTCGGGTGGTAGCTTAACGACATGATGCTCGTTCGATCGCTTTAGCTCAGCTGGCTTACACTGTTTCATATTTTTATGTATTGCGACAGAGTAGCTGAGGTTTTTCCCCCTCTAGCTAACGTATATGATGATGATGATGCTGATGATGATGATGATGATGCGATAAGGTTTTTCTAATCTTTTGTTCGCCTCTATTGATTCAGCGGAACTTAACGGTGGAGTTCAATACCTAAACAGACACAAATCTAATGGGCACGCCCTAGACCAGTGGTTCCCAACCTTTTAGACGCAGTTACCCACAATGGGGTTGCCCACTAGACTTTTACCCCCAAACTTTTGAAAGACTACTACGTAATAACTATTGCACATTTCGCTCTATAGTTCAAAAACAATGTCATATTTGTTTTCACGTGCTCATGCAATTGAAGGAAACTCCCCTTCTCACTACATAATTATCCGACTTAAGTACGAGAAGTGATCGGTATCCGGAATCTCCCTGGACAAATAAACGAAAGAAAACAGTACTTTTAATTCAAAATTCAATGCAAACAATAGGCGATATACATCAATGAGACGGTTGGTATTGTTTGGTGGTAACAATTTCTTTTATATTTGGTGCAGTTTCGGCCAATGCACATCGCAAGTCGTGCTCCAAGTTCATTCGATTCCTTGCTTTTGTTTTCATTACTATCATTGTCGAAAATCTACTTTCACATTTATAAGTTGTTGCAACTGGGATCGATATTCTCAATGCGCTTTCCGACAGTAATGGATACTCTTCACCTATCTCTGCCCAAAATGTTACTAGTTGCGTGCTTTGGAATTCTACCTTCAATCCGCTGTCCTCGCGCGTTCCTAGGAATTGTACCTTGGTTTCGAATTCAGTATCTGGAAATATCCCTTCAGCTACTGTAAACGGTCTTAGCACCCAGGCACTTAATTGGCGAGTTTTCAAATCAGGAAAATATTTGCTGATAGATTTTATCACTGATGACAGGTGGCAAGATATTTCATTCGTGAATGCGCATTTTTCATTTCTTTTAACGAGCACCGTCGTTAGTTCTGGAAATATCGCCACGTCGTCAACATCAACCGAGTGCTGGTAAAGCTGCAGTTTGCGAAGGAAACCGGCTACTCTATCCTGAGCGACTAAAATGTTTATCATATTCCCTTGCAGGCTGAGGTTAAGCGCATTGATTTCTCCAAAGAAATCAGCAAGATAAACAAGTTTCGAAATAAACTCGCTGTCCGTTATAATAACGTGTAACTCGTTCCCCTTACCCTTATGCATCTGTTTTCTTCGAAGAAAGATTGCAATTTCCTCCCGAAGCTGAAGCACTCGATGCAACACCCTGCCTCGTGACAACCAACGCACTTCTGTGTGCAATAGTAGCACGTCGAATTTGCTTCCAAATGCATTGCACAACTCTTTGAAGATTCTTGTGTGGGTCGCACTACCGCGCATGACATTTACTATCTTTACTACTTTGGTTGACACGTCAAGTAAAGCAGGTGGAAGAGTGCTCACTGCTAAAGCATAACAATGTATGATACAGTGACTAAAGGTAGCGTGCGCAGCAACATTTTGAGCATTGTTTGGAATCCGGAACAGACGCCCAACATGGCTGGTGCTCAGTCTGTACAGTCACTCACTAACTTCGACCACAGTAGCATGTTTTCCTCGAGGAAATTCTTTACCATTCGGAAGACATCTTCGCCACGCGTATTCGCGCTCAAGGATTCTGAGAACAAGTACTCATCTTTGAAGATATCACTTTTTAGGTACCGAACATACACAAGTAGTTGGGAACAGGACGCTACGTCGGTCGACTCATCTAACTGGATTGCAAAGAAGGGACTTGATCTTATTTCGTTGAGCACCGTGTTCAAAATTTGTTTGCTCATGTCCTCGATACGACTTTTGATGGTGTTGTTCGAAAGTGATATCATATTAATCTTCTCCGCATGATGTTCTCCAAGAACGAGCTTAACCGCATCCATTATGCAAGGTTTGATGAGGTCCTCTCCTATGGTATGCGGCTTCTTGTTTTTGGCGATTCGAAGCGCAATGCGATACGAAGCTTCAAGGCCAGCCTCATTTACCTGAGAAAAGGAGCTCGATGTATCCAGGCGCGAAAGTTTTAGCGCAGCTTCTTTCATTCTAAAGGATGTAATATCTTTTCCTATCAAATAGGCATGGCTTCGTTCGAAGTGCTCTTTCAATTTACTAGGTTTCATACTCTCCGCCGTGAGCACTTTGCTGCACAAAACGCATTGCGGTTTCTCAACAATTTTATCAGCGAAGTTAGTAAAGCCCCACTGCAGAAAAGCTTCTTTGGAGGACAGCTTTTTTCTGGAAGACGTTTTCCCTGCAAACAACTGAGTAGGTAGATGTTATAGATATATATGATTTATAGAAATTAATCTCGTTATTCTATGCAGGTGACATTATCACAAGCGTTCGCAGACAAATATATTTTTGTCGGCATCAATGCCACTGAATGAAAATGCTCACCTGCCATGACTTCTCGTCAAAAACAACCGCTCATAAAAGTGATCAACATAACACCTAATGGTCACTGGCGACCAATCTGCTGATTCTATGTTGGTTGTGACCCCAATTGTATCGATTCTCTGCCCTTTCAAACGCCTACAGTTATCCCGATTCAGACCCTCTCTTGATCCCATCGTGTCTGATTCCTAATCAAAAATGAACGTGTGTTTCATTCCTCCGTTCCACGTCATTCCGCGACATTTTCCCGACACCATTCTGTATCCATACCTTGTGAACACTAATCACCCTTTCTCGCCGTTCCTGCTGTCAAACATTCACCTGTGAACATAACTGGTACTTTGACCAGTGCTGAAACGATAGTTTGCTATCTACCACGTTATTCGACCTGGTGAACGACTGGCTTATTCGAAAACACGGCAGCAGCTGTGGCAGTCGACAAAGGCGCCATGCCGTAGTAGCTGCATTGACTGATGGCTAACTAAAAATGCTAAGCTAGTTGCGATGTGTGATTTCATTATTAAGCTTATTTCGCGACTGATTTGTGACCAAATCCAATTATGGGTATTTACCCCTCGGAAAATGTTATTTTACCCCCTTGGGGGTAATCAGCCCCAGGTTGGGAAACCCTGCTCTAGACAATAA
>CALYDF020005361.1:0-14421 GCA_944474145.2 Dicrocoelium dendriticum | reverse complement strand
CACACAGACTGTGAGTCGCGGTGCGACGGTTTGCGTACCTTATTGACCCATGGAGCTTTAGTGGGTGATGCCTCCGGGCACATTGAGAGCTACTCCTACCAGGTTGGTCAATGGTGAGAGGTCAGACAAACTCAGTCTCCTGGTCCTCCAAGTTGGGGGTTTGAAAACGGGATGGCGTCAATTTCTGTAAAACTAAATCATTGCCACCTCCCCGTTGCCTTGCGGACAGGCTTTTGAGCCAAAGGCTTTGGATGAGGACCCTAATCGTCCTCCTGTCTAGGTCTTGGCTCCCTGGCAGTATCTCAGCCCACATACAACCATGACATTTTCTTCAACCATAAACTTCATCCTGTATCGGTCGTCGCGCAGATTATCAAGGATCGCCTTATCTGCCGTATACAGCAGGGCGGATAAGCGAAAACATGCTGCTACTGGCGCCTCCCTTCTTTCTTTTCCACCTTTTTCTCTTACTCCCATCCCGACCCCCATTACTAACTTTCTTTCTATAATTCCTTACTTAATTGACAGCAACCGAAGTGCCACTAGAGTAGAACCATCTGCAACCACCATCCCGCCTCATCTATCGAACGCCTCTGCAAAAGTCCCTTATAAGGCCACGCTATCCCGTTTCCATGGCGACACTCAACGTTCGCACTCTAAGACAAACAGGTCAACTGGCTGCACTCGCACTCACCTTGGACACACTGGGTATTGATGTGTGTTGTGTGTCCGCAATTAAGATCAATGACCCTAACGGGGTTGCTGAAGTAACTGCACCCGGCTTATCCTCTCGTTATTGGTTGCACGCATCCAGAGACGCCGATGCAGCACTCACGGGTCAAGCTGGTGTAGGTGTCATTCTAAGCTCCAAGGCTGAGCCATCGTTGGTTGATTGGATTTCGTTGAACACCCGTTTGTGTGCAGCCCGTTTGACGACATCAGCTAAGGTTGATTCACGAAGTAGTGCAAAGCTGTTTGTTTGTGATTTCCGCTTATGCTCCCACCGACTGCAGTTCTAATGCTGTCAAGGACACATTCTATGACGAACTGAACGCGCTACTCCGCAGTGCTACTAGTTCAGATATTATAATACTTGCAGAGGATATGAACGCACAAGTATGGCGTCCGAGCTCTTCCGAAGCTCAGTTGGGTGGTAATTGTGGGCTTAACTCCGAACGGACTGACAACGGTGAGCGTCTGCTGCAACTGTGTGCGGAGCACCCGTTGTTTCTTAGTAGCACCGCTTTTAGAGAGTGGGCGCCGAAGTGCCAATTGGCGTCCTCCTGTAGCTGGCCAGCGATGGACCCAAATTGACCACATAGCCATAAGTTACAGATGGCGTGGTTCCATCCTGGATTGCCGCTCGTACTGAAGTACCTGTGTCGACTCTGATCATGCCTTGGTACGCTGTCGTTTCTCCATGAACTTTACCGGGAGGCGCACCAAACCCCTCCCGCGATTGACAACTGAGAAATTGTCTCAGCCCTCGGTCAAGCAATCCTATCAGGACGCACTGCATACCGAACTTCCGTTGTCTTGTCCTAATGACACTGAGCTTCAGTGGAATAGGATCTCGGCCGCCACGCACGACGCAGGAGCAGCTGCTTGTGACACTATCCATCGTCACCGCACCAGTCACTGGATATCCGAGAGGTCGGTGAACCTGTTGGAATCTAGAAGACACCTCCCGGCTAGCTCTGAACACAATGTGACCAGACGTGCTATTAGGCGTGAACTAAAGCGGAGCCTACATGCTGACAAGGAACCCTGGTGGACCAGTAGCGCACAAAAAAATGGAGGAGGCAGGAGCAGTAGGCAATTACCGGAAGCTCTGCCAACTAATCCGCACCACTGGTCCCAGAAAACCAGGCGTCAGTGAAACAATCAGATACAGCGCGGGTGAGCTGATACACAATAAGGAGCGCCGTATGGCTCGTTGGGCGGAACACTTTCAAGATCAGTTCAGCTGGCCCCCTGCTTCCGGACCTCTTCCTACTCAGGTGATGCACGACGAGCCATGGACGGTTAGTTTAGAGCCTCCGTGGGGGGCCGAGGTCCGAAACGCGATCACAGCCCTTAATCGTTTTCGTGCCGCCGGCCCGGATTCCCTCCCACCTGCACTATCTAAGGATAGAAGTGAGGTCCTCTGCAAAGCACTGACCTCCTTATTCGAACGTATTTGGAAGTGTCCCGGCTAATTGGAGCGAATCGAATGTAGTGGCAATATACAAGAAGGGCAGTCGCACAGACTGTGCGAACCACAGGGGTATTAGCCTAACGCCAGTTGTGACAAAATTACTGGCCTCGTTTCTCGTTCGTCGCCTCACTGCCCAACGGGAATCTCGGACTAGGGAAGAGCAGGCCGGTTTCCGCCCAGGACGTGGCTGTATAGACCATATATTCACTTTGCGGCAGGTGCTAGAGCAGTGCCACGCATACCGCAGACCGACAATAGTTGTGTTCCTCGATTTCAAGAGTGTGTTCGATTCAGTCGATCGATCGATTCTGTTCGAATTACTTACGCGGAAAGGTGTTCCCACGAAATATGTGAACATCCTTCGTGTTCTATACTCGAACACTACAGGCCACGTCAGGGTTTACGGTGTCCTATCGGATGGCTTTCCGACCACAAGTGACGTTCGTCAGGGTTGTCCGATTTCCACATTTTGGTTCAATTTCGTCGTGGATTCTATCATGGAGTGTTTCCTCGCGGAATCTCACGATGTAGGTGTTGAAGTGCTGCCTAGTGAAAGGTTAGTTGATCCAGATTATGCGGACGATATCGTCTTGCTTTTCGACGATGTTGGGGCGGCCCAATCAACCCTGAATAGCCTCTCTGTAGTGGTCCCATTATTTGGTATACACTTCACACCTTCAAAGTGCAAAGTGTTGCTGCAGGACCACCAGCCACTTGATGACGCCTTGACGCTTGCTAACGAGGAACTCGAGGTGATTGTTCCTTTTACTTATCTTGGCAGCTGCATCAGCAATGATGGGCGCATAGAAACTGACGTGAGCTCACGCATTGCAAAGGCCAGAACTACCTTCTTGAATTTGCGGCATCTTTGGCGACAGAAGGGAGTTTCCCTACGTCTGAAAGGGCGGGTATACAAGGCCACAGTGAGGGCCATTCTGCTCTACGGTAGTGAGACTTGGCTCCTTCGCTCTGAACATCTTTGATCATCGTTGTCTGCGAGGCATTGCTGGAGTCGGATGTCAGCTGCCTGTCCGCAGCGATGGTGTGCGTAGGCGATTACTAGGTGGTCATAATCATGCTAGCTCCCTAGAACAACGGATAGCACTGAATAAGTTGCTTTGGCTCGGGCACGTGCTACGTATGCCTGGTCACTGCTTACCTAGGAGGGTCATGTTTAGTCTGCCAGGTGTAGGGTGGCACAAAGTTCGCGGTGGACAGTTGACTTGGCAGCGGGAAATGAAGGCACTGACGACCAAACCGGGTGCCGTTTGTCCGTCTCGCCTTCCGGGCTGGAGACCACGTGACTCGCCTTGTGCTTGGCTGGAGACTTTACAGGACATGGCTCGCAACCGACACCAGTGGCGAGTCTGCTGCCGTCTTCTAATCGGGTTGTCTGTTTAAAGTGTGTTTGGTGCTGCGTTATCTGCGGGGTAATGGCTGATTATGACGCGTGGCAGTGAAAGCCGCAAGGAAGCTGTCTCGCCGATGCCGCCTTGCACGATAGCCAGCTGTTTGTGACGGTATGTTGTCTACACAAGGTGTAGGCGCCTTGACCCTGGATGTTTGCATAGGCATTAAGGTTTTCAGATAAGTCCCCCTTCTCTCCCTCTTCTTGTACTTTTTTCATAGGTCCTCATGGTTGTAGGGCAGCGATGCATCAGTTCAAATGGCTGATGTACTGCCGTTGATGATGATGATGATGATTTGTCATTGCGGCCTACGCGCCCACAAATTATAGCGCTGATTCGGTGGAAGATAAATTTTACCACGAATAGAAATCAATAAAAATAAGGTGTCAGCTGTACGCCGTAACGGCGCTTCGCTGCCGCGCGACCACCACCAGTCGCGCGCGGGCTGAGCATACCGCGAGGACGCCCACCCCTACGCGGATTCGAACCGGTGACCTTATGGTTGCAAAGCAAACGTGCAGACCAGTCGTTCACCGGCCGACGTGTTTCTCTGTTACAGAAAATGTGTGGATACTTTGGTACTGGCTAGTGATTTGTCCACTGATGATTTTCATCTTAGCGCCCAACACGGTTTAGGCTTGCAATGATTCGGAATACCTGTAGCTCAAGTTGCTAGTTAAGTTTTTGATTGTTTCTCCATGCGATTCTTCTCTACGCAGCAGTGCACTGAAGATGCCACTGAGCGAACGAGTGAATCATTTGCCATTAACTTCGGAGAACCAATCAAAACTTTAACGGTTTAGGCTCCCGTAATGATAAGAGTAAGCAGTTGCTACACTGTGAAGATGCTCATCTCTTTCTTGCGGGCACTAACTTCCGACAACACCCGCAGTAGGGTGACATGCCACACACCAACCTCGGACCAACCCTGGGAGCAAATCGACCACATCTCTACCAGTTACCATTGAAGAGGCTGTTTAAACTTGTCGCTTCATTTGGAGCACGAGCGTAGACTGACCACACACCTGTTTTCGCCGATCTTCGGGTGCATTTCGACGGACCTCCGCAACGGCACTGTGTGCGCATAGATACCTGCCACCTGGCAAAGCCAGATGTTCTGAATGTGTACCAAAGTATGCTGGCATCCGAGCTGAGTAAGCACTCACTGAACACAGTTGAAGATCACTGGTTGTGTATCCGCCAGACGTTAGCAATAGGTATGTCTTCATGTGGCAGATCAAACCACCAACCGGGACATTGGGTCTTTACGCAGTTTCTGGAACTTATGGATGCCCGCCGACGTGTTCTTGCTATAAGCGAATACAATGAGACTCACAAAGATCTCAAGGCGAAACTGCGTGCTAGCCTGAAGTGAGACGGCGAAGCGTGGTGATCTCATCTTGCATCGGATATAGAATCATCCGCTGCCGTTGGTAATCATCGAGAGTTATTCCGTCTGCTGCGGGAAACAGGCAACAGGCGACTTGGTGTTAGCGCGACCATACACGGCGGGAGTGAACAGCTGATCCACAGCTTGTCAGAACGCTTGGAACGTTGGACCGAACACTTCGAGACGCATTTCAATCAGTCAGAGTTGCCAGTTTCTCCATCGCCAAATGAGCGCCATACTCCGTGGGCGGTCATCCTGGATCCGCCCTCACGCGCGGATATCGAACGTGAGATCAGGCGGCTGAAATTTAATAAGGCCGCTGGAGGAGATGGAGTTCATCCGGTGCTCTTCAAATTCTAGGCCCTGCCTCTTTGTGCTATATGCATAACTGCCTAGTGAATCTATGGGAACAGGAGACTGTCCCAACAGAATGGAACCACTCCGTTATTGTTCCGTTTTTCAAGGGAGGCCCCCTTTCAAAATGCGGCAGTCATAGAGGAACCACAGAGTAACTGGCACCCGTGAAAGCAAGATACACGAGGAGCAAGCCGGGTTTCGTTGAAATCAAGACGGCATTGACCATATCTTCAAATTACGTCAAACGTTGGATCATAGTCATGTTTATTGGCTACCCATCGTAGTCGTGTTCCTAGACATCAAAGGGGCTTTCGATTCGGTTGATCGATTTGCCCTTCGCATCTGTCTAATGAGGAAGGGTGTGCCCGAGAAATATGTAAATGTCATAAGAGCGTTGTACGAGCATAGTTCGGGCAGGGTGAGTGTTTACCGCAAACTTTCGTCGCCCTTCTATATCTCTAGCGGTGTGAAAGAAGGTTGCCCGCTGTCACTTTTCCTCTTTAACTTCCCGGTGTTCACCGGGCACGACTTAGGTGTGGAGCTGCTTCCAGGTGACCGATTTCCTGACTTGGATTATGCCGATGACATTGCGCTCATCTGTGACAGCTCACAAACGTACCAAGCTGCACTGGATAAATTAGCTCTGGCTGTCAGTCGTTTCGGGCTATGCTTTGCACCGTAGAAATACAACGTTTTCCGAGCCTGACAGGGGCCCACTCCTGCGCTGACCCTTGGGGGTGACCAGCTAGGTCGTCCAGAAATTTAAGCATCTGGGCAACTACTTTAGCGCCCGTTGGATTAAAGTTAGGTCACAAACTGTATGGCGAAAGCTCGAAGTGCTTTTTCCGATCTCCGACACCTTTGGCGCCGGCGTGACATCACTCGCTCTGAAGGGCACTTTGCAATACATCCGTCCGCTCAACCCTCCTATGCGGTTGCGAAACCTGGCCAATTAGATCAGCCTACATAAAGAGGTCAGTTACGTTCGACCATCGCTGCCTTGGGCGTATAACTCATGTCTGATGGCAACACCGCGTGGGCAATGAGCGTGTTCGGCGTCGCGTATTTGATGCAGTAAGAGATATTGAACTGCTCAGCACCATTATATCACACACCAGGCTCCGATGGCTGGGCCACGTGTTGCGCATGCCAACCCACCGACTCTCGTATCGGGCGTTGTTTGCACGCCCGGGGTCTGAATGGAAGAAGAGGAGGGGAAGCCAAGCGATGACTTGGTCTAGAGGAGTGAAATTCCGTCACTTTGAACTTGGCGTCGCTTGGTGTTTCCCGAATGCCTGGCTGGGGTATCAAAGACGAGGAACACGTTTGGTTGGGTACACTAGCTGACATTACGAAGAGTTGACCTCAGTGGCGTTTGTCTTGTCTCTTTGTCCCTCTCCTCTCTGTAGCTTCACTCTTCAACACCGATTTCAGTCCCTGTGCATAACGGGATTTTAACTTTCGTAATCTATAATTTCTAATCTTTTGTCCATTTGTATTGCAGCACATTAGTTGAGGTGTGTTTCTCACCCTCGGCTACCGTGGGTACTGACGATATGATTGACGGCACGCCTTTCGGAATTTGCTTGTCATTGAGACTGGGAGCGGCCACCTGACACTTTCGCCTATTGAGAGATCATGATTAGTTTGCGCTGCACTACCGGCAGCTCCATCTCTATATCCCTTATCCAGTATAGATCCGAAAGAATAAGAATTGCATGCATGTGAAAATGCTTCACAATTGATCCTGAGTCGGCTCACACTTCAAATTCGTACTCCATTAATTTGAGCAAGAAGAGACGTGCGCGCCGGACGTGCACATGGCGGTGACTGGGTCGTAGCCCTCTCCACCCTGAATGCAAGACCATTTTGTACGTTGCCTACCCCAGCAACGATTAGGACTTCCTGAATCCAATAATTGAACAGGTGATTTTCGACAAGTATACGCCAAGCATGGTCATACCGGGGATATTAATCAATGAACGCTGTCAGAATGCGACAACCTAAGCTCATAGGCACATCTACAGACCAACTATAGAAACGCAGTACACGTCTGCCGCCTTTTTGACCCAAGCTAATAAATGAAACCAGAATCTGCGCACTTACGCTGGAACCTGACCATTGCCTCTTCGGTTTTGGCTCTTTGTGACCACGTTAATGACTAACCAGGCGGACTCGGCTGAGGCACACGACTGTATGCCATGCGGCACCAGATGTTTGGCGTCCACAAAATGTAATTCATCGGTGCCTGTCGCTTACATAACCGACACTTTTCCTTGGTGCAGTGGCTCACGCTGATACACCTTGGGAACGGCATTTTTTGCGGCGACTCCTTGTTATTTTTTCCCCAACACAAAGTAAACCGATCTTGATAAACTTACCTTGTTCATTTCCTGATAACAGCTTTGGCTTGGCTACATTTCGTTTCCATGAACGCAGTTGGCCATACAGCATTTGTTTCAGCATCTTCATCACACCCATACGGCATACATATTTAAGCCACATCAGCTGTCGCAGTAGCAGCATTCAATTCATTCTGGCAGAGCACTTTTCCATCAGGGGGCTATGTCACCAATGAATGCGCAGTATCCCATGCAGGCATTGTCGATGGAATCGCTTCAGATATCAAATATCCTTCCAGTACATCGTCCATTTTCGGTGCTGTAAAGGAAAACCGACAATCATTGTATTGTATACCATCCGACTGGTTCCAGTGGTTGGTTGATGATTCTTCCAGACCCGATATTCCGGCTGAAGTAACGCGGCACTCGCTTTTATTGGACGATTGCGCAGCTCGCCGGTCACTTGCATGTCGGTCGACGGCATGCTCTTGCGGTAACAAAATTTTGATGAGGCCTGCAAAACCTCTTCAGCAATCTTGGTTTATGGGCAGCTTACAGACGCCGTCCTTGATTACAGCTGAAAAAGAGGCAGTTACGGCACACACTACCATAATACCATGCGTGTCAGAAAGGTTCCTGGGCTGGTATCACAAAATGTTTCAAGCCCAAACTTCACACTGAGTTATTTGCCTTCAAAGTAATCCCCTTGCAGTCTAATGCACTCTCCCCTTCCTCTGCCACTGCTGCATGCGCTGCTTGGAGGATTCTATCATCCCAAGGCCTTTAACGTCTTCAAGATGGGTCCATTTGTTGCTCCTCCGTGAGTCTTGGGAAGAGGAGAAAAATCACACGTAGACAGGTGGGGAGGGAGTGGGGAGGTTGCTGCAGTACGGTGATGTTCTTATTGGCCACGAACTTTCAGATGCTCAGAGCATTGCGAGCAGTCGCATTGTCATGATAAGCTAGGCACGAGTTGTCCTGCCACAACCGTCGGGGCAAACGCTGCAGTATCACATTGTAGACGTGTTGGTCAATCGTCTGGCCCTGTGACAAGAACTCACAGTGCATGTTCCCCCGTACGTCGAAGAATGTTATCAAGACGACTTTTATTTCGGATTTATAGTGTCGTGCTTTTTTCGACTTTGTTGCTATTGGACTCTTCCGCTGTAGGCTCTGACGTTTGGCCTCCGCCTCATAATCGAAGCTTTATGACTTATCATCAGTGATGACTCTTCCTAACAAGTCTGGTTCGGTTAGTCCTAATGCTTTTGACGGATTTTTTCCCAACCGTACCGGAACTGCTTTCTTGAATCTGCGACATTTTTGGCGACAGAAAGAAGTTTCCCTCCGTCTGAAAGACCGTGTTTGCAAGGGCACAGTGAGACCCGTCCAGCTCTATGGAAGTGAGACTCGGTCCTTTCTGTCCGACAATCTTAGGCGCCTTCAAGTCTTTGACCGTCGTTGTCTGCAAAACATTGCTGGTGTCGGGTGGCACCAGCGTGTGCACAATGATGATGTGGTTAGGCGAGTACCAGGCAGTAATAATCATGCTAGTTTTTTGGAATAACAGATAGCACAGAATAAGTTTCTGTCTTGGACATGTACTACGTGCGCCCGGTCACCGCTTAGCGAGGAGGGGCTTGTTTCATTTGCCAGGTGTAGAGTGGCGCAAAGCTCGAGGTAGACAAAAGTTGACTTGGCAGCGTGAAATGAAGTCACTGACTATCAAATTTGGTGCAGTCGGCCCCGTTTCTCCTCCCGGGCTGGAGTCTACGTGACCCGCCTTGGGCTTGGCTCGAGACTTGACAGAACATGATTTAAATTCGACACCAAAGTCGCCTCTGATGCTGTCTCCCAGCCGGACTGCTTGTTTAAAATGTGTTTGGTTTTGAGTTATCTGCGGGCTAATGGCTGATTATGACGCGGGGCAGTGCAAGCCGCAACTAAGCCGTCTCGCTGATGCCGCTTTATCGTTGCACCATAGCAAGCTGTTTGCGACAGTGTTGTTAACAACTTGTACGCAGGCCGAATAACCTCGTGGTGCCAGCTGGGTGGTTCGAGATTATCCCGCTTCGGCGAATGATCACGTGGCAATGTTCCGAGACGTGGTGGGTTTTCACCTTGGCAAGCGTTCTCCTTATAAAAAACCACTTATGTCCGCTTAACAACACTGTGACGTGGCGGATGTGACACGCCCCTTGGGTCCCCCTGAGTGGCATTGTAACTTCAGGGTGTGTTGTGCCCCTGGTCCTTTTCAGGACCTAAAGGCGTATGAACCACTTGTTTGGTCACCGGCTCCTAGCGGGTTGCGGCGCCCTCTTATCGCCCTGCTGCCTTGAAGGTTAGATCCTTGGTTAAAGACTCAGGGTAGGGCCCCTTAAGACAACCATCTACTTTGGCCTTAGCAATCGGGTAGCATCGCGCCCATTGATGTATCATTAACGGACAACACTGATGCTTCCTTTCTTTCTATGTCTACCTGCTCTACTGTTCCACTCACAGATCGTCCCACGTCCCATTATTCAACTATACTTATGTTCTCCCCGGTCACCGGCAACAAAGCTCACTGGTCGCACCTGACGTAAGTCAGAGTCAAACTCGTGGTGTTCGATGCCCGACGACTACAACCTTTTCACACTACACCCAAGCCCCAGCTTTTCTTCGACCTGGTTCTCCATTCAACCTCGCAGTGTTCAATGTTCGTACTCTGATGCAGATCGAACGGCAAGCATGCCTGACCCGCTCTCGGTAGACATCTGTTGGCTCTCAGAAACTAGCTTGCAAGACTCCACTGCCGTCATCAGAATAGCCTCTCCTGAAAACCCTGACGTCAAATGCCATTTGCGCCTGTCCGGTCACCCAGAGGTTGCCGCTTCTGACGAAGCTGGTGCTGGGATTGCTCTGAGTTACAAGGCTGAGTCCGCTCTGCTTGACTGGATTCCAGCCAATTGTCGGCTATGTGTAGTCAGACTTTGTGGTTCACGTAAGTTAAGTAAGCGTCGAGATGTTACACGCGCTTTATTTGTCGTCTCCTCCTACAAACTGCAGTCCGGATACAGTCAAGGATTGCTTTTACTAGCAATTGCATGACCTGCGTCCCGCTGAAAAGAAATGCCGGAGACTTAAATGCACGAGTGGGCTGCCTGACACCAAGTGAGAACCATCTTGGGGGTAGTTTTGGCCTTCTAGCAGTCGATCAGACAATGGAGATAGACTACTGATTCTTTGTTTTGGTCATCATTTGTTTCTTTCAAGCACCAGTTTTCAACACTCGAAGGGACAGTGCTATCTGGTCCCCGCCTTCTCAAACGCAAGAGTGGTCCCAGCTTGACCACATCGCAATAAGCTACAGATGGTGCGGAAGCGTATCAGACTGCCGTACGTACTGGTCAATTTGTCTGGACTCCGATCACGCATTGGTTCGCTCTAAGTTATGTATACGTTTCGGAGGACCGCCCGAGCGTAGAAAACCTACAAGACCCTACGACGTTAGCCAAATACCAGGCCTCCATGTCAACACTGCTTACCCAAGCTTCTGATGATGATCTGAATTCACAGTGAATGCGCATCAAAAATGCTTTAGTTTCTGCCAGCATTGGTAGTTGCGGAGTCATCCATCACCCGCCGAAAGCTGGATCACTGATGTCTCCTTGTCGCTGATGGACAGACGCCGCTCCGTCCCGGCTGATTCTAGCTGTAGTGAAGAACGACGATCCCTAGATCGAGAATTGCGCAGGAGTCTACAAAAAGACCATGAAACCTGGTAGTGTAAACGTGCAAGAGAGATGAAACTCGCTAGTCTTTCTGGTAATACCGGAAATCTTTTCCATCTTATCCAAGACACCCGAAGGCTTCCGATCTGGAGTAAGCGGAATGATCTGCGAAGAGGATGGCCCACTAATCACTATTCTTCAACGACGGTTGGAACGATTGGCTGAAGACTTTAGCTCGCAGTTTTACTGGCCACTAGCCCCATCCGCTTCACCTGGGGCGCTCACTGGTGCTGTGTGGTCTGTCCCCACAGATCCTCCTTACCAGGAAATCTGGGAGGAACTCCGCTTCCTGCAGCGCTATAAAGCACTGGGCGCTGATGGCTTACCCCTCACCCTATTTAAAGATGGTGGCTATTCGCGGGTTCGAGAACTCTGCCTTGTTCGCAGAAGGCTGGCTGAAAGAGGTTTCATCATTATGGGGTGAGTCGATAGTCGTTCCCATCTTCAAAAATGCCTGCGCACAATCTGCTCCAACTAGAGGTATCAGCTTGGTTCCCGTCGTTCGTAAGGTTCTGATGTCCATCATACTTCGAAGGCTATCTCCACTGCGCGAGTCGCTACAGCGGGAAGAACAGCCTGGGTTCCGTTCTGGCTACGGCTTCATCAATCAAATCTTCACATTTCGCCGAACCCTCGAGCTCCGCTATGTGTACCAAAAATCAACGATTGTCGTGTCTGGATATCCGCGCTGCGTTCGATTCTGTCGACAGGTCTGCATTGTGGCATTGTTTGTTGAGGAACGGCGTCCCCTGGAAGTTCGTTAACATACTGCGTGCTGTGTATAGTCTGACCTCGGGTAGACTTAGGACTTATTGAAAGCTTCCGTTGTTGAGGATGTCCTAAAGAATGCTCTGGATAATCTGTTGAGCACTGACGTTGAGCTACTCTCAGGTAGCCGAGTTGTTGACTTGTACTACGCTGATGATATCGTCTTGCCTTGTGACTGTCCACAGGCCGTCCAACTTGCACTCAACCGCTTGGCGATTGTAACCTCAAAGTATGGTATGGCTTTTTCCTCATCCAAGCGCGAAGCTCTTTTCCAAGACTTTCAAATGCCTGTACCTACACTGACTCTTGCTGGTGGGATATTGGTGGTTACGGGGAAATTTGTCTACCTGGTAGCTGCAACACAGCCGGTGGAGCTGTTGGAGACGAGTTTCGGTGCGTATCTCAAAAGCTCGCCTCGCTTTGTCTAAATTGTGTCATCTGTACGCCGTAAGGACGCTTCGCTGCCGCGCGACCACCAGTCGCGCGCTGGCTGAGTATAACGCGAGGACGCTTGCCCCTATGCGGATTCGTACTGGTGACCTTATGATTGCAATCCAAACGCGCAGACCACTCGGCCGACAAGTTGAGGCACTTGTGGCGCCGCCATGACATCCGTCTATCCGTCACAGGGCGGGTTTATTGTGCGACTGTATGCATTGTACTGTTGTACGGTTGCGAGACGGCCTGTCCGTACCGTTGACCTGCGCCGTTTCTCTGTCTTTGTGCGCCGTTGCCTGCGGTCCATTGTCCGAGTGTGGTTGCTTCACCACGGATCTAATGTGGAAGTCAGCCAGCTTGTCTTGGGTGCAGGCAGCCATTCGCTTGAGGAATTTGTCCCGCTGCGTCAGCTGCGGGGCCTTAGACACGTACTACACTTGCCCGCTCATCATCCTCCTTCTCGGTAGGGGTCCATCTGAAGGCTTCAGCTTTTCGAATTCTTGATGAGTTTGGCTTGCATCATTCGCCTGAGGCAGCCGGTCAGCTGTTTCTCTAAAACCCTCTGTGTTGTCTTTTCCTGCCATGAGACTCTGAAACTTACTTTTGTCACTTAGGATGTGCTACATTTTGTGGATATAATCCACCGTATCCATTAGCACTATGCCGGAGCCCTTGTCTGGCTTAGAGATTATTAATTCGTTGTTTGACCGTAGATCTTCAAGTGACTGAATTTGTTCGCTAGTGATAATACTATTACTAGGTGGTTTGGTCTTGACGTATTTGTGATAACTATGAACTAGGCTAGAATTTAGATTCTCAACATCACTTGATGAGGTTGGAAGCAGGTCTTTAGTCTGAGCCATTAGGCTTTCCAACTGCACTTCTAAAGCCGCCTGATCTATTTTCCTCCATGGAATTCAGAACTTTGGACCTAATGATAACACTTTCAGCTGCGTCTGGGTTGGTATCACACTTGAAAGGTTAAACACATCGCTGCGGGTTATTCGGAAATGTCAACTGGGGGGGCATGGCTATTAAGCATACTAACTAACTTCTTTTGTTTCCTTACTCCCATTTTCTGTTTAACCAGTTCTACGTATTCCTCCAAAGGTTATCTCAAGTCTTCACGCAGGCATAACACCGCTGGTAATGTTTGCGAAATGAATCTCTCTAGCTGCGACATCTTAACGCGGATGGTATCCACATAATTGAGCGCATGTCTCTTCAAGGTATTTGCGTTTGGGTAGAGGCCACACCACGGTATTTCCCTCCAAAAGTGCTTTGGATAGTGGCTTGCCTGCACGCATTCATTGAGGAATTCCAATTTCACTCTGGATTCTTCCAGCCGAGTATTGAACTTCAGATACTCATCCAAGAGTTTCAATGAATCACGGGCAATGCTGGTCTTCATCAAAGCAAATATTCCCATTTTATTAATATGAATCAATATCAGAAATCAGTTCAGGGTGAAGAATTCTTTTCGGTAAACTCTCATCTGACCCAAACGTTTACATAACACTGATTTTGGGGAAAGCGTGAACTCGGGCTGGGATTGACTTCTGGACTGTTTGAACGAGCAAAATCGATAACTTGAGACAGGGATCTAGATGTTATGCCAAGTGAACTAACTAAACATGCATACAATACTCAGTAGTCCGAAGTAATTAGGTAGGTAACGCGACAACCAAATAACTAAGTAACAGTATCCGTTGTCCAAGGTAGTAGTATCGACCGTATGAATCGTTTT
>CALYDF020005360.1:0-14417 GCA_944474145.2 Dicrocoelium dendriticum | reverse complement strand
AACAAGAGTACAGGTAGAGAGTACGCTGTGCATTTTCACAGTTCTAGTCTGCTCAAGGGAGAGTCGTGCATAGTGAACCTATGCGTTGAGCTAAGGAAGACGCAAATATAGGCCGAGGCATACCCGACCATACGTGAGGTGAAAGGATTTCTCCTGGCAACGTTAGCGTTGTGCCGTATACCGGCTGTGTTGGTGAACATTACAGGTCGCCTTTGATGATTCCCCGAACGCTTAAATGTAAGAGCGAAAGGTTTCCGCTCCAGCTAGTTTCGGGGGAGGCGCAAAGAGAGGTTTTCAGCTGTCTAGGGAAGCGTACAAGTTAACCGTTGGTCGCTGGGTCGTGTGCCGTGTTACGAATGCGGCGGCAGCCTGAAAAGTTGCAGAAGGTATCTGGTTGTAAATGTTCGAAAGGCGTTCCTCGGTCAGTGGTAATAGTGGATGACCGGCTTTAGTCCGAGACCCACTGGCTAGGGGGGCCCGGATAACAGTCTCAGCTGCGCCGTCTGTTACGGGAATGTCTTCTGGCCATCTAGTGAAGCGGTCGACAACTGTAAGAATGTATACGAATCCGAGTGAAGGTGGCAAGGGAACTACCAGGTTTACGTGTGCAAGTGATAACCGATAATCAAAGGCGGAGAATTAACCAAGTGGACTACGTGTGTGAGGATGTATTTTGGAGCGCTGGTCTTGAACGCAGGCGCGAGCCCAGGTAAGAACATCTTTATTTATGCGTGGCCAAAAGAAATGTTCGGTGACCTGTTTCAAAGATGTACGGATACCGGGAAGTGATAGTGAGTGCAGTGCGTCAAAGACTATGCGTCTGAAGGAGACTGACACGAGGGGTTTTGGACAACCTGTGGAAGCGTCACAGAGAATGCTTCCTTCACTGGTTTGGAGGGGTACAGGTTGAACATGCAGCGAAGTGAACTGCAGCGTGCGTTGTATACCATCATCCTGAGCCTGAGCCTATGCCATGGCGGCTAGGTCTACGATATTCAAAGATTGAAGAGTGAGGCCCACGCGTGAGAGAGCGGCGGCCACGGGATTGTCGACACTTGAGACATGGCGTACGTCAACAGGGAACTGCGTGACAAAGTCTAGGTGCCATGTTTTGCGTGATGAATATTTGTCGCAGGCAGAGTTTTAAGCGAAGATGAGGAGTTTGTGGTCAGTGTAGACCGTGAAAGCACGGCCTTCGACTATGTGCCGGAAGTGGCGAATGGCTAGGAAAATAGTGAGCAGTTCTCTGCCAAATGTGCTGTAGCGGGATTCCGCTGGCTGCAGTCGCTCAGAGAAGAACTCAGTGGGTTGCCGTTGTTCACCAGCGTGTTTTTGGAGCATAACCCCTACCGCTACTTCTGAGGCATCAGTCGTAATAGAAAACGGCACAGTCAGTTTTGAATGAGCGACGAGGGCTACGTTGGAGATAACATCCTTGAGCTCGGCGAACGCTCTCTGTACAGTGTCTGGGAAATCCAACTTACCTTCATTCTCTCTGAGTAGGTCAGTCAGAGGCTGCATGAGCTGAGCGCAAAGCGGAATGTAGCAGCAATAGTAGTTGCCCAAACCACAAAACCAGCGGAGGTGCTTAAACGCAGCCGGAGCTGGCAAGTCCTTGATTGCCTGGATATTATCGGGAACGACTTCGACGCGCGACGATGAAAAGATGCGGCCTGGGAATGCTACATTTGGTTTTCTGAGTTCGCAGTTAGTCGCGTTAACGGTGACACCGTGTTGGGTCAATCGCTGAATGAGAGTTCGAAGATGCTTGAGGTCCTCTTTTTTCCATGAACGGGCTAGTAAAATATCATCGAGGTACGAATAAGCGATGTCCAGTGCAGAAGTGACATCGTGGATGAAGCACTAGAAGGTTTGTAAGGCGTTGAACAGTCCAAATATCATACTTAAGAAAGCAAAAGTATCGAAAGAAGTGATAACGGTAGTATTGGGAACGTCATTTTTTTTCTACATGTATCTGGTGATACTCGCGAACCAGATCGATCTTGTTGTAGATTGTCTTACCTGTGAGGCATGCGGTAAATTCATGCAGGTGTTGGATGGGATACCTATCTGAAACGGTTAGCCGATTGAGTGCGCGGTAATCATCGCAAGATCGCCACTCTCCAGATTTCTTGGGGACCATCTGCAGGGGAGAGGACCAAGAGCTGTCGGAAGGGCCGAGTATTCCAAGTTTCTCGGGCGATAGTCGGCGTGGACGGCATGAGACGTGTGGCCATTCGTCCGTATGTGGTGCGTGACTTGGGATACCACAGGCAAAGCTGCGTTTATTGGCTGAACGAGCTTGGAATATTGAGAAAAGACATTGGCGTAGTCTGTTGTGGTCTGAGAAAAGGCGTATACGTGTGTTCCAGATTCGCTATCAGTGATGATGCCACGTACACTGAGGTTCGTTGCAGTGCCAAATATCATCTGGCATTTCACATCAACCAAGAGGTTCAACTGTCTAAGATGGTCGATGCCGATGATGATAAAGGGGACTGCTGCGACGGTGAACATCCAGTGGAACGTGCGCCGAAGACCATGGTCCAGGGTAAGCGACCGATGACCGTAGGTGATTATGGGCGTACCACGGGCGGAACTTAGGCCTGTCGACAAAGAAGCGGTAGACTCACCTGACATAGGAGGAAAGACGCTGACTTCTGCCCAGGTATCAACTAAGAATTGTGTCTCAGAATCATAATCCGTAATGTAGATGAGACGAGTTTGGGCTTTGCCGACACCACTAGTCGCCATTATTAGCAGGCTTTATAGTTTCCCTGCTTCGCGGCAGAGAAATTGCATGGTTGCCCACTTACGGGCTTTGTTACCAAAACGCAAGTGGTAAAACCAAAAGCGTGTATTGTTACGCTTCGACCGACGTGGTGTTGAGCTAGAGCGACTGCGCTGCTTATGGTCTAGGGAGAGTTTCTCGACTTTGCGTTGTAGGGACGCTATTTGCGATAATAAAATGTCCATTGCAGGCGGCCCACTAGTTGTGGACGTCTCCGGGGCTGCGACGGGGCTAAGTAGAGTGAATATTCTAGTTGCTTTCTTTGGCTATTGTCGTTCAATGAAAATGTCTGCTAGTACTGCAACTGCTGCCAGAGGTAGAGCGTTTGCCACGACGTAGGTGGCCTGTGCTTTCTGGGAGATATTGCATCCACATTTCGTGGAGAATCCAAACGACCATGCTGGATGTGCCTAGGAGCAGTTGCATCTGTCGCAAAATGAGTAAAGTCATCCTGTCCCCTAGCTGCAGCTCCCTAAACAGTGGCTGCAGTCAAAAATTGTTAGACGACGTGATTCGCTGTATGGTAGACTATTTTATGGCCTCCTATTTCGCATCGGGAGGGGCAAGTTATGATGTCTCTCACCTGGTAAGATACGCTTCGCGTAAGCCGAGACATGAGTTGATGATATTTAGCATTCTCAGAAGAAATTTTACACTTATGGAAAGTGGATTTTAAGTGCGGATAATAGTTGGTAGTTAATGAGCATTAAGAGCCGTGTCAAATGCTGGAGCGTCTAGAAGTTGGAGGCGACTGGAACCTACGCATATTGTGCGTCAAGCAAGTCAACCAGAGCGCGAAACGCTGCAGCAAATTACTCACCGAGACGATGTTTGTCGGCGGAAGCGCCGTCAGTAAAACAAGTGGAAGTTTTGTAGTTTAAAACAACTGTAAATTTCAGTGTTGCAACATACTAAAGAGCTTGTTTTTCGGTACACTACAAACTATAACCAGGTAGGAATAATGGGATTCTACAGAAGCAAGTTTGTAACTAGCGTAATAATATTTGGAAAACGAGCTTTAAGTGTTGTCTGAAACTATTGGCCACTGTAGCAACTCTTCTTACGTATGGGTTCTCGAATGCCGTCAGCTAGTTAGACAAAGCTAAAGAGGACGAAATGTGAACGTCTTTTCAATCATATCGATAAGCTAGTTGGGTGGTTCACTTTACAGGGCAGTTTAAATAGTCGCCTGCGACTCTGCCGTTTGCTAAATCACTTGAACCGATGATGTAATTTGCTGCTACATGTCGCATTTAAATGTGTGCTGACAAAAACTTGATAAGAGCAAGTGAAAAACTGCTGAACCTCACGACCAGCGATCAAGTTTTTAAAATATATAAGTGATATTTTGTTAACTGGACTTGCATCTCTATTCGACGCGGATTAAGACACTGAATAGGTGCGTTCAGATTGGTGGCTGTCAAATGTTATACCCATTCCCGAAATTTAACGGTATTTTGAAATACCTTAATTGTAACACCCACATTTTTATAGCACCCAAACTTCACATGCACATCAATCTTCGACTAATTACTGGTATTTGTTACAGCCGAGTTATCAAAGTTAGACTAGGTTTTATCACGGTCGTGATTGCAACGAGTTGAGTTGTACTCTTCATCAAGTTTTAGAGCGGTTAGGATTACAAACACTGCAGTTTAAGATAATACCGGGTATCAAGGGATATTAGCTGCAAATCCGTTGTAAAATTCTTCCATTTCAGAGTCAAAACAATTGTGTAATAAAATATATCAGTCAAAATATTTGAGCAAAGGTTGTCCCGTTTACAGGTCACTTCAAATAAGTGCCTTATGCACCTGCGATGTTGAACTTTCAAAGCTCGTAAATTATACAAGGTACGCATAAACTTGCATGTTCATAAGGGCGTAGTTATGAACAGATCATCTATCACAAGAGGAATTCCCCGTGCTCGTAGAGCATTCGATTCGGTCTGAGCAAAGCTCGCCACCAAACGAGTTGACTTCCGCACTGAGTTATTATGTTTTTGGCAGTCTAATAGATTACATCATCGAGCAGTGATCGATAATCACTTGATCAATTATTTGACCTCTTTGATTTGTGTCCTGTAACCAACATTTGTTCATCCTAGTTCTCTGGTACACTCCGGCGGTCAGTAAGTTATATGCGCTATGATTTATTCGGTTTTTATTTTGCCAGTAATTGTGGCTGCGCGCAACGGTATTTTAGGCTTTGGAAGTAACTGAAAAATACACCTTGCAAGAAACATGCAGAGCTCGGTGTGCAAGTGAAAATCGGAACGATCAAACCGAACTATCATTGTATTAAGTCGTGTTAGATTATAGGCCGGTAAGAAGATATTCAGAGCCAGAGAGCTTTATCAGTTGAAAAAAGAAACGTAATCGTGGTTGCTATGAGTTGAGCAGAAGCCTTATCATTTAAGCAGACACACATTTTACTGCATTTTTCTAAATGAACTCTAGATTGCAGTGAATACGAAAGATGCACGCATTCAGTATTTGTGACATTGTGTTTTGTTCTTGTGTGTAGCTTTTGATCGGCTGTTAGCTTTGCTGATTATACATCCTGTTTACTCATTTCACACTCATTGTGAGTCGTGCGCTACCTTGCTCACCCTCTTGCTAACTTGCTTCCAGTTCCCTACAGCTTTGTGCGATGTACGAGGCGTACGGTAATGTTCCCACTTCTGAACCCATGGTATCTTGCATTGGTTTCTACGGGTTCTTGTCGCAACCGGTACTTCAGTTCAGCTCTAAAGTGGCTGCTCACCGTAGCGAGCTTCAGCGTAGCCATTTCGAATCCCGCATCCCAGTGAGATCTAACCGTCATTTTGTCTGATATTCCTGCTTTTCTTTGTGCATTACACTTTTATAAGATATCATTATAAAGCTGAACTATCTGACCCCACTTTTAATGATTTTGCGATCCCAGTGACGTGAAGTATTGGTTCGTATCGTTGAGTCTAAATTTACTTGCCGGAGGATCATCTTCGATTCGCCAAAGTAGAGCCCACTATTTGCTTGCCTTCGCAGTAACATAATATGCGACTCAGGGACATTTTGATGCGTCCTGTTTCTGAGCAACGAGATGACACACTGAAGCAAGCTGTTATTAGCAGTGTCACGTCGTCTAACCGGACTCACTTTTTACATTTATGCCAACGTCTGAAATTGGGTGACAAATGGCCTTCTACTCTGTTGAGCACGATGCACCAGATGCTTGGTATACTTGCATGGACGAAGTAGTATAGTGGTTCGCGCGATTCAAGTACAATCGCCAAGTGATACTCTTTAGTTCACCGACGTAGTAGTGAATCGTTTATGCCCTCCACTAAAATACGTCGCTCAAACCTCGTCATAAGCACTATGTAGTCAAAAGACTTCTTCGCCCTTGGTATTCACGCCCAACCATTTCTGTACCAAGGTCACAAGAGTTAAATGTTTTAATAAAGAGCAGCTTACTTCGAACTTCCGCCAACCGGCGTCCTGACGTACGCCGGTCGCATCGCAATTTATATAACCGACGCCATTCTGCAAGTAGTAACCAATAATGCCGGCATTATCGTCGCTTTGGTGCACAAGCAAATCGTCTTACTACACTGTCCTTATTTAGTGCGGCTCAATAGGGGCAATCTCGCGCCGAAACATAAAGCCGAATGACGCCACCGGTCCATACAACAGCAATTGTCTACTTCATGCTAAGGTCTGCTAAAATCGAACCGCGTTGATGGTTGATACCGGTGCTAAAATAAGCAATGTTCTTGCCAAACGGGTAGACGCGACTCAGCCGACCACTCTCAAACTTCAAGCTGCGAACGTTGCACTCATTGCTACCTTCGGCCAGTGTTCCCTAATCAATAACTTAGGTATCAGTTTAACCTTCCGCTGCATGTTCACTATTGTCGCCATTCCGTTTGCGATCATCGGCATAGGTTCCCTCAAGTATTCGACCTCTTGGTCGATGTAACACAAAAGTGGATAGACGACTCGGCAACGACGCTCAGTGTCCTTGGCATCAACGTCGGCATCTCAGCTACCATATCGGCTTACTTTAGCGCACAAAACCCCCAGGAACTTGCGCAACATTTCTCTTTACCTTAAAGTTGTTGGGCCAATAAACACAGTTCTGCTCGCGGCATCTAAATTTTCGCATTATATTTTGGTAAACCGTCTACTTGTCTCAGCACTCCAACGCCGAGTTTCGACCAGGTAAAGGCAGTTAGTAAGGTCGGTATTTTAGCATTTGTTTACACTTAGAATAATAGCTCATCAGACTGCTTTTTTCTCTTTACTCCATTTGCTTCCAAATAAATCTGAAGACTGGATTCCTTGTGGTGACTGCAGGGATCTCAATAGTTTTACGGTCACCCACACGTCTTCTATACCAGACACGCAGGATCTATACCTGCGTCACCAGTAAAACTGGCTTCAGTATGATTGATCTTGTCGGCGTCTACATCCAGATAACTGTCGAAGCAAAAGGATCTTAAAAGTGGTGTTGTCGTTTCGGATGTAAGCTCAAGGATCTTAATGGCATAGTGATCAAGGTGTCATTAGACGCCGGGTATCAAGCCAGATCAGGACATTTCTATCAGATTACTCCCAAGCAGGAAGAAACTGGTCGGGTATTTTCAACGTTAGGAGATTCAAAGCCGAAACACCTCCATTTCGGGTAAGATCCTTGTAAACGAAATATCCGTAGTCTACTTCAAATTCAATCGGAAACATAATGGAGACTACTTGTCGCGATTCACAAAGCGGGTACTTCAAATTCAGCGTTGTTACCATCTTGTGTTTGTTCCAGTTTTACATATGTTTTTCGGTCTGTGCAACGCTGTACATATATTTTAACTTTCCATCCACTTGTGGCCCTGACTTCCATTACCCCTACCTCCACAATAAACTTTGGCCCATTAATCCGAAAATTGCAACTAGCTCAATATCACTTACTTTCTTAGCGATTTACCCATTGCTGCCACACCGTGAACCAGTGCGTGTTTGGGTTTGGTAAGTCAACCGCAGAATTCCTTGGCCCGCTTGGCTCAACGTATGGTACCGAATTCCTTACAAGCAAGCACCAGGCTAGTTAGGACTTCCTTGCACGGATTTCATTTAAATAAATATGTTCGTATTATGGTTAAGTCTACTAAAACCCTCGTTGCGCCGAGCTAAGGAAACCTCTGGTTAGAGTTCGCAGAAAATTAAACGTAAGTATGTTTTCGCCGACTTGGCAAATACAGCCTTTACCGAGTGAAATAATTATGTATCCAACAGTTCTCCTTGTTTATTGCGAACCAAGTGCATCTCTCTACCACAACTGATATGTCAGATGCCGCGGTAGGTGATGTCATCCAACAACTCGTTGGAATGCTAGGGGCAACCTCACGCTTTCTTCTCCAAAGGCTTGCAGCCAGCGAAATCCCGCTGCACAACGCTTGCAGAGAAATGCCCGTTGTTGACTTAGCCATTCTCCACTTTCTGTACGCAATTAAAGACTGCGATTTTACGGAATAAAATAACAGCAAACTGATCATCTTTGCCTTCGACTCAAACCCCGACCAACGCATGATACGGAAAACCATGCCTCTAGAATTTGTCACGTAGTTCATTACTGACATACGTTATGTCTGCGGTGGAAACAACAATAAGCCAACATGCTTTCTGATGTCAACCTTACCCATCATTCTTTGCCTACCGTCAAGCACGCCGCAATGTCATCTTTCAAGGCGCAAAATAAAGACCTCCAACGTATCCTGCTGTCCAATTTGATATGTGTGCAACCCAGTTCCGTTCAGATCACGGACGAATCTATCCTCTGTGATACCTTTCATGCTTTCTTTGACCACATGTTCCTTCCTTTTCAGTCGCAATTTACTCATTATCACATTCCGGTACCCGTGAGAATTTGAAAATTATCACCGAACTTTCGCTTGGCTATGCGTATAAATAAATAAATAAATTCCTGATTTTGAATACTGTGACTAGAGAGCGAGAAGATAAAAAGCTGTTTTGCTTCATCGGATTTGGGTCGCGCACATGCGCGAAATAACCTTGCTGCTTCCTGCGCGATGGCAGCAAATTGCAGCTTTACTACATCTTATGCAAGTGTGAGACGCTACATATACCTGTAGTCAACCAACTGAGCGTCCATGAATCTCCTAAATACCGACACCGATTTCGCATCGGGTATCGTCTCAAGCAATTTGTTCCAATCTTTCACCACTCGACGCTCGAAGCATAAAAGTTAAGCGATGTGCTTTAAATCCGGTGCCGCTAGTTTGTACCGGTGTCCGAATGTGTTCTTGGTGCGCGAACGTGAAACAGCAGCTTCAGCTTAGGGAAACGGCCTAGGTGCATTATCCGGTGTGTCATAATAAGATCACCTCGAAGCCGACAATATCACAGAGTGTAAAGCCCTTGTCTCTCATATCGGTCTTCGTCCGACATACCCCCTAAATTGCGGATAAGCTGGGTAGCTACATGTTGGACCTGTTGTAGTCTCTGCGCCGCACCTATGGTTATCGAGCAATAGGCAGATGAGCCGTACGTAAGCACCGGTCTTAATATAGCAGAGGTCAGACTAGTGGCAACCTCTTCAGACCAAGTGCGGAAGCTGCGTCTAAGTGCCCAGAGCAGGTGTTGTCTTTTTATATACCTTCTGTTTGTGTTGTCGACGGACTTCAGTACACAGGGTATGAGTAGGCTTAGATCCTTTACGGAACAAGTGGAATGCAGCGGGTAACCGGCCAGGGCGTACACACGCCAATTATTACCCTTCCCTAGACTCATAAACGAGGACTTGACCTTGTTGACCGGTAGTTCAACTGCTGCAGATCACTGGGATAGGCGGTCATAGTACTGCTGAAGGACGTCACAGTCACCGGGAGAATCAATATTCCTCCAAGTCTGCAGATTATGCTCAGAGATTGCGGAGGGCGACCGAAGAAGCTGAAGTAGTTCGTTGATGTGGATCAAGAATAAAAAGGGCCCCAGTAATGTGCTGTAGTGCACGTCGCTAGTGGACGGATACCATTCCGTTACGTGGTCATCCACCTGAACTCGCCATTTCCTTGCAATAACGAAGTCACCGTTCCACTGATGCAGTGCGCCACCAACACCACACAGCCACGGCCAGCAAAGCAGGACCTCATGGCTTTTTTTCTCGTTATCTTTACTGTAACCAAAATGGATAACATTCACTGACTTACCCCGATTCTACACTTGCCTTCCATTCCTGCCGCGTCAACACCAGCTTGATAATTCATGAAGCCGTACTGTGTCAGTGTTAGATCTTACGAGTCTAGCAGCTGGAAAGGACACATTTTCAAAATGGTCTCGATCAACTTCTTCAAAATATAGGTGAGACAACTCAGCCGGCAAGTATCCACATTGCGTATATCACCAACTTTTGGAATCAGCTTCACTACCGAGCTTTTCCATTCACTCGGCAATGCACCTTCGGACAGAGATCTGTTAAACATACTCTTTACGGCAGGCGAGATGAGGGCCGATAAGGAGTCTAAACTTAGCAGGTAAAGTCCATCGGGTCCAGCAGGTTTTGTCCCATCAAGACTGGCTGGTAGATTGCGGACATTTTCTACAAAGCAATCAAGTCTCTCGAGTTGAGTACGGCCTGCACAAGTCAAGCTCGGTATAGGCACATACCCACTTGTATATATAAATGAGAAGTGTTCCGCTAACGAGGACGCACGTTCGGTGCTGGAGGTCAGACGCTGTTTATGAGTGCCAACTAACACAACAACGTCCCTTGCCGGCCTAAGACGCCGCTATACGTAAGCAAAACCATTCCTGGGGCCGTCTTCTCTTAATTTGCAAGCTGCTATTCGAACTGCCAACACGTTCCCGCTATTGCGCACTTTACAGATTACGCTGCCTAGTGTAATATCATAATCATCGGCAGAGTCGGACAACGGGAAATTTTGATATAATTTACTTTGACGTCAAGCCAATTAACTATACTCTCTGTCGAACCAATGTGACTTCAATGGTCCAGCTTTCCGATACTTGCTGATACGATACAAACGCACAACGATTGCAAGCTCACTTTTATAACAGGCTAACAGGCTTCAACTGATGAATCCTGCAACATCAACCAGTCTTCTTTACTGGCGACGCGATTAGACCACTCAAGTCGGTCTTCAATAATTTTAAGACGGTGCTGGCAGAGGGGATTAGGGTAGCGACAGCTCTTGGCTGGCTAACACCATCAAGTGGTCATTAGCTGCCTAGCGGTCCAGGACCTGAAATTAATGTACACGTTGCTCGCAACTCGTTAGCAGTAACTCCAGGCAAGACGGAGCGGAATGAGTGGTAACGCGCCTCGGCTGGCTGATATGTTGTGCTGCCCCTGTTTCCAATACCACCACCGCAAACTGCTCCTAGATTTCACAGTGCTCGGGCGGTTCAACCACAGACCACCTTATACGATGGAAAGTAAAAGCATCCATAAGCTGGAAGTGTGAACGATACATTTAATTTCTGGCATCTGGAAACCAATTCAGTCATCGACTACGCGGGTTGCGGTACCCCTCACCCACATGAAGTTCATGTTGTCACAGGCGGATCGAGCACGCTAACTGTTCGCTAAACCATTTTCGCTACGATTATTTTGTATCAGTCTCCCGCACCGCGAGGACCGAAATTATAACATCAGGGGGGCTTGATCGTTTGATAGTATGTCGCACAGTAAGCACAATAGCCAATGATCTCGGGTTCCGCTGCAGGGACCTCAGGATTTAACGAGGTTTCGGCAAGTCCTAAGACGTCCGGATGACGTGAGGCAACAAGGTGAAATAAATCGTCAAGTTTGTTCCTTAAAACAAAAATATGGAAGAAAGCTGCGGTAGAAAATCGCAAATGCGCATTAAGTGTCGTCGATCTGTTGATCCGGTTTCGGCAGACCCCTGGGAACTATCCAAAGTTAACGATGTGGAAGTTGGTTTCTCCACCATCAGTCCGCCAGTTTCACCCCATGATAGTGCACTTTAGTTTTTTTCTGTCAGATGGATCCAAATCGGAACCAATATGGATTTGTAGATCTCTTAGCCTGCCGAGGCGGGGTAGTATCAATCTCGGACTCGCTGCATCTACAAATATGACTCACTCGTAATCACTGTTCATTTACGTCGAGAAGCCTAACAAACAGGCTCTGTAGAAAATCAACCTCGTGGTCACAATGAACCTGAGGACTAGCGTCTGTCGACATACGCACGTGGAATATCATAAAGTCACAGCGCCGCTGATTGCTGACAGGTTTCTTTTCCTTTTTCCATCGCTGCATTCTCCATTGGCCTTCAACGCCTGCGCTACTGCACACCGGTAAGTTAGTGTCCTTGGGACACAACACAGGCACGCCTGCTGATAAAGCAGCAACGGATGGACATCGCTCTGGAGAGCCTGCAGCGAATGGGCAGGTGGGTTCGTTCGAACATGGAGGTGGCTGAGTTTCCGCTTGTTTATATACACTTACGGAGCTCCTTCCTAAGGAAAGTTTTACTCTGCTTGTAGGCTCGCGCTTCTTCTCGGCTGTTAGTAAATGCACAGTCAACTGGCATTTCATGCAAAATAGTTGGACAAGACATGCTGGATTTCATGTAGTAGTTTAAAATAACCTACCAATACACGAAATGTCAAAACCCACACTAAATATGAGGCGCCTAAAAGCATTGGATTTTTGCCCAACTATTGTGCAACAAGTACCACAGGGAGTCAGCTTTGTCGTTACTGATAGCATAGCAAATGTGACGGCAAAAGTGATAAAGTGAACAAGTACACGATACAAATACCAGAGCGAAATATACAAACTAAAATATTCAGAAGAGCAAATGAAAGTGAATTTGACAAAATCAGCATGAAAAGTCTGCTACGCGCAATTAAGATCCGATACGTGAAAAGCCGTCCGGTGAGCGCGATTCGCCACTTATATTCTCCACAACACAAAGCAAGCCTTTACAAGCATGATCATGATAACAAATCGTTATCAAATATGGGCAAAAGCTTAAAATATTTAGTAAAACGGTGTATGTTTGTTTTGTTGTGTATATACGTAGGTAATTGTAGGTATGTAGTTGTATAGTTTGTGCTAGTAATTGTGTTGCTCCCTGCCTGACCATTTGCTATCGTGGGTAATGTGCGTGTAGAATATTGATGTCCTTGGGTTGGAAAGGATTAGCCGGAAATTCACTGGCCAGTGACATTTTGTGGCGAGTCACGACCAACACCTCACAATGTTGTTAAGCAGAAAGTTGGGGCTTTTTATAGAAAGTACGCTTGCCTGGCGAAACTCCAGCACTTCCTGGAACACTGCTGCTGAAATGTTTGCTAGAAAGGCTTAAAACCGAACCACCCAGTTGACACCACGAGGAGGAATTTTGGCTAGCCAGCCATGTAAAGATGATAGTACCTAGGCGGCCGCCTACTTTCAATGTCCGCTCACCTCAGTAAATCGACATACGAGTGGTCCTCTCGGCTCTCTCATGTACACTTAGACCTCGTATGTCTTTTGCCCACATTATGTGAATTCCAATACATGCTTGCACAGGTCAGCCTCTAGGCTAGATGGCCGGAAGCCATTCCCGTAATGACTGCACCGCAGAGGTTTATCCGTACTTCTTTACTACTTGTGCTCGCATAACCGATGCTAATCCATCACCACGATTGACCTAGGAATGCCGTTCGAATCTTCACAATTTGCTGTCTTCTGCACCTTTTTATGCTACCGCTGCATTCACCGACGGTGTATCATCCAGCAGCCAAATTATTAGCTGAACGCTTACTTAGACAACACAGTTTCTTTCACTACCACGCCTCGGACCCTAGCAGATGCGGAAAGCTTCATTTGTCATCCAAATATTCACAGCAGTGTCAAAGCTGAGTTGCAGTAGGCAACAGTGGTGTCCGTTTAATGTAAAACACAGGTTTCCAAGAGGGTCGTTTCTCCATACCGCATCACCTTCTATACACTCGCTTAACTTCGCGTCCTCTATAGCATAACGCATGTGTTAACTGCGCCCGCCTCTGTGAGAATACCGTAGATATGCATATCCACTACTGACACCCTACCAACACGGATGTTTACCCTTACACTAATGTAGAAAGGCTCCCATTTAAGCCTTCTTCCATTGGCGCATTCAGTTCTGAGACGTGCTCCAAAGCACTCCACTTCAGACCAGATAAGTCAGACAAGTCTGTCGACTTCATCAAAGAAATCTTCTTTAATAAACCACTTACAATCAATCGTTATGCTAATGTACTATCACCCGCACCTGCAGTATTTACCGAACACTAGATTTCTCAAAACACTCTGTTCCCTTGATCCTTTACTTACTAAGCCTCAAGCCTATACAACCTACCGACGCTACTGACTGGTCAACATTCGGTCCGCGGTTTTAGCTTTTGTTAAGAACATTTTTTTCAACAACATACGTGCGTAGCTGTTTATTGGTGTGTTATTTTACTTGACGGATAAAAGGAATGAATGGTATGTTTCTGGAATGGCAAACATACGAATGTGAACAAGCTAGATCACAAATTTGGAAAAGTTCAGATACAAGACTTAGTGAAATAAAAACCTTTGTAAAGCAAATAGAGTGTAGACTTGAAATAAATTT